>JACEEU010000686.1:33198004-33245504 GCA_016630915.1 Callionymus lyra
ATATTCATGTCGGCGCTGAATAATCACAACACTCCAACCAGACGCACAACACATGAATCCAGACGCACAACACATGAATCCAGACGCACAACACATGAAACTATGATGAGACGAGACGACGATACTGTGACGTCTTCTAGTGGATTTATATCACACATCATCTCAAGATTATATTTACATTTAATTAAGAGATAATTATCATTCTGAGCTGTGATGTCAACGCAGTGGAGGATTGTGTTGTTATTAATATTGATGCTGTAGAGACTCACACACCTGATGATCCACTGCTTGTTGGTATCATATGAAGAAGCTGTTGCTGATATTAATGACATCAATGGACAGTCGTGACTCAAACCAGGTTCAAATAAAAACATTAAAACTGAATCTTCGACAATTTATTTTATGGTTTACAGTGTGTTTAAAATAAAATAATTACAATTAAGATGAATTAATGTTCACAGCATTTGGTTATTTTTGTGTTGCTATTAAACTTCTGGCCTCTAGATGGCAGCTGTCATTACGTTCTCTACGGCTGAAGATAGAATGATGACTGAGGACGAGAGGATACAGTGGCTCCAGCAGAAAAATATATCAAAATATATCCAAACATCAGCTTTAAAAGCTGCTGTAGTCAATGTATCCTCTTGTCCTCAGTCGTAACTGCTTTCAATTGTTTTCAAACCAAAATATGTAATAAACGCCCCCAAAAAATCTCCCCCGGGCCCCAGGCCTAACTGCTTTCAATTGTATTCAAAACCAAAATATGTCCAAACATCAGCTAAAAACCATATGTCAAACTCAGCTGCTGCTGACTCAATGTATCCTCTTGTCCTCAGTCGTAACTGCTTTCAATTGTATTCAAAACCAAAATATGTCCAAACATCAGCTTTAAAAAGCTGCTGGACTCAATGTATCCTCTGGTCCTCAGTCGTAACTGCTTTCAATTGTATTCAAAACCAAAATATGTCCAAACATCAGCTTTAAAAAGCTGCTGGACTCAATGTATCCTCTGGTCCTCAGTCGTAACTGCTTTCAATTGTATTCAAAACCAAAATATGTCCAAACATCAGCTTTAAAAGGGAAGAAAAAACCCAAGGGGGGGGGAAAAAAAAAAAACCTGGGGTCCAGAGGGGAAACTCTTTAACAAAATAGCTTTTAAAAAGCGCTGGAGTCACTGTATCCTCTGGTCCTCAGTCGTAACTGCTTTCAATTGTTTTCAAAACCAAAATATGTCCAAACATCAGCTTTAAAAGCTGCTGGACTCACTGTATCCTCTCGTCCTCAGTCATCACTGGGATCTCACAGGATGTCATTGTTCTTTAAACTGCAGAGGACGTAATGACAGATGCCATCTAGAGGCTAAAAGTTGAATTAAAACTCAAAAATGAACAAAAGCTTTATATATTTTTACGTTGAACGTTTGATACAAATGTATTCAGATATAAACATAAAAGAAACGAAGGATAAGTAGAGTTCTGGCCACAGACCAAAATTCTCGATTCATATTTTCCTTTTCTTCTCCAAAAGTACTGCTTGAGCATATTTGACGAGGCGCTCCGTTAGAGTCCATCTCTGTTCGGAACAATAGATTCAAGGCTCTGGTTCTTTGGCAAGAAGACCGAGTGAGACCTCCGTCTGTGGACGTTTGCTCCGTGTCTTCCTTCTGTCTTCTCCGGCCTCGGAAAGAAAGGATCCATCAGAGAACAGAGGCTTCTGTGCGGCTGCTCTCGACACCAGGCCTGCCTCAGACGCGTTCACAGCCGGCTGCCGCCGCTCCTGAGCCTGACGGTCCTGGCACCGGCTGGACGTCTTGGCGTCCTGAGGCCGTCCTGACACGACCGGCTCTCTGGAGCGATGCTGGGATAGATGCTGGACTGATGGTTACGGAGGAACGTTAGTCGCCAACACTGCACTCACAGGTTCTATCACCGTCAGCATCGACTTCAGCCTCGATGTCGACAACATTCTCACCGGTGTTTACAAGAGTCGATGGAACTGAGGATTAATGTTTCTGTTTAGATAACACTGGACTTCAAGCAACAGTATTAGACCTGAGTATTGACAAGTATCTGTAGATGCGTATCACGAGGGTCAACTATACGATATATACTGATATGTAGTGATAGTGTAGTAACAAGTATATATGTGTAGTATTGTCGAGTACTTGACTCTGGTGTTGTGATAGTGTAGTAACAAGTATATATGTGTAGTATTGTCGAGTACTTGACTCTGGTGTTGTGAAAGTGTAGTAACAAGTATATATGTGTAGTATTGTCGAGTACTTGACTCTGGTGTTGTGATAGTGTAGTAACAAGTATATATGTGTAGTATTGTCGAGTACTTGACTCTGGTGTTGTGAAAGTGTAGTAACAAGTATATATGTGTAGTATTGTCGAGTACTTGACTCTGGTGTTGTGATAGTGTAGTAACAAGTATATATGTGTAGTATTGTCCAGTACTTGACTCTGGTGTTGTGAAAGTGTAGTAACAAGTATATATGTGTAGTATTGTCCAGTACTTGACTCTGGTGTTGTGATAGTGTAGTAACAAGTATATATGTGTAGTATTGTCCAGTACTTGACTCTGGTGTTGTGAAAGTGTAGTAACAAGTATATATGTGTAGTATTGTCGAGTACTTGACTCTGGTGTTGTGATAGTGTAGTAACAATTATATATGTGTAGTATCGTCCAGTACTTGACTCTGGTGTTGTGAAAGTGTAGTAACAAGTATATATGTGTAGTATTGTCCAGTACTTGACTCTGGTGTTGTGATAGTGTAGTAACAAGTATATATGTGTAGTATTGTCCAGTACTTGACTCTGGTGTTGTGATAGTGTAGTAACAAGTATATATGTGTAGTATTGTCCAGTACTTGACTCTGGTGTTGTGATAGTGTAGTAACAAGTATATATGTGTAGTATTGTCCAGTACTTGACTCTGGTGTTGTGATAGTGTAGTAACAAGTATATATGTGTAGTATTGTCCAGTACTTGACTCTGGTGTTGTGATAGTGTAGTAACAAGTATATATGTGTAGTATTGTCCAGTACTTGACTCTGGTGTTGTGAAAGTGTAGTAACAAGTATATATGTGTAGTATTGTCCAGTACTTGACTCTGGTGTTGTGATAGTGTAGTAACAAGTATATATGTGTAGTATTGTCCAGTACTTGACTCTGGTGTTGTGATAGTGTAGTAACAAGTATATATGTGTAGTATTGTCCAGTACTTGACTCTGGTGTTGTGATAGTGTAGTAACAAGTATATATGTGTAGTATTGTCCAGTACTTGACTCTGGTGTTGTGATAGTGTAGTAACAAGTATATATGTGTAGTATTGTCCAGTACTTGACTCTGGTGTTGTGATAGTGTAGTAACAAGTATATATGTGTAGTATTGTCCAGTACTTGACTCTGGTGTTGTGATAGTGTAGTAACAAGTATATATGTGTAGTATTGTCCAGTACTTGACTCTGGTGTTGTGAAAGTGTAGTAACAAGTATATATGTGTAGTATTGTCCAGTACTTGACTCTGGTGTTGTGATAGTGTAGTAACAAGTATATATGTGTAGTATTGTCCAGTACTTGACTCTGGTGTTGTGATAGTGTAGTAACAAGTATATATGTGTAGTATTGTCCAGTACTTGACTCTGGTGTTGTGAAAGTGTAGTAACAAGTATATATGTGTAGTATTGTCCAGTACTTGACTCTGGTGTTGTGATAGTGTAGTAACAAGTATATATGTGTAGTATTGTCCAGTACTTGACTCTGGTGTTGTGAAAGTGTAGTAACAAGTATATATGTGTAGTATTGTCCAGTACTTGACTCTGGTGTTGTGATAGTGTAGTAACAAGTATATATGTGTAGTATTGTCCAGTACTTGACTCTGGTGTTGTGAAAGTGTAGTAACAAGTATATATGTGTAGTATTGTCCAGTACTTGACTCTGGGTGTTGTGATAGTGTAGTAACAAGTATATATGTGTAGTATTGTCCAGTACTTGACTCTGGTGTTGTGAAAGTGTAGTAACAAGTATATATGTGTAGTATTGTCCAGTACTTGACTCTGGTGTTGTGATAGTGTAGTAACAAGTATATATGTGTAGTATTGTCCAGTACTTGACTCTGGTGTTGTGATAGTGTAGTAACAAGTATATATGTGTAGTATTGTCCAGTACTTGACTCTGGTGTTGTGATAGTGTAGTAACAAGTATATATGTGTAGTATTGTCCAGTACTTGACTCTGGTGTTGTGATAGTGTAGTAACAAGTATATATGTGTAGTATTGTCCAGTACTTGACTCTGGTGTTGTGATAGTGTAGTAACAAGTATATATGTGTAGTATTGTCCAGTACTTGACTCTGGTGTTGTGATAGTGTAGTAACAAGTATATATGTGTAGTATTGTCCAGTACTTGACTCTGGTGTTGTGATAGTGTAGTAACAAGTATATATGTGTAGTATTGTCCAGTACTTGACTCTGGTGTTGTGATAGTGTAGTAACAAGTATATATGTGTAGTATTGTCCAGTACTTGACTCTGGTGTTGTGAAAGTGTAGTAACAAGTATATATGTGTAGTATTGTCCAGTACTTGACTCTGGTGTTGTGATAGTGTAGTAACAAGTATATATGTGTAGTATTGTCCAGTACTTGACTCTGGTGTTGTGATAGTGTAGTAACAAGTATATATGTGTAGTATTGTCCAGTACTTGACTCTGGTGTTGTGATAGTGTAGTAACAAGTATAT
This sequence comes from Callionymus lyra, assembly GCA_016630915.1. Lineage (NCBI taxonomy): Eukaryota > Metazoa > Chordata > Actinopteri > Syngnathiformes > Callionymidae > Callionymus > Callionymus lyra. The sequence goes on from JACEEU010000686.1 coordinate 33,202,745, forward strand.
ATGTGTAGTATTGTCCAGTACTTGACTCTGGTGTTGTGATAGTGTAGTAACAAGTATATATGTGTAGTATTGTCCAGTACTTGACTCTGGTGTTGTGAAAGTGTAGTAACAAGTATATATGTGTAGTATTGTCCAGTACTTGACTCTGGTGTTGTGAAAGTGTAGTAACAAGTATATATGTGTAGTATTGTCCAGTACTTGACTCTGGTGTTGTGATAGTGTAGTAACAAGTATATATGTGTAGTATTGTCCAGTACTTGACTCTGGTGTTGTGAAAGTGTAGTAACAAGTATATATGTGTAGTATTGTCCAGTACTTGACTCTGGTGTTGTGATAGTGTAGTAACAAGTATATATGTGTAGTATTGTCCAGTACTTGACTCTGGTGTTGTGATAGTGTAGTAACAAGTATATATGTGTAGTATTGTCCAGTACTTGACTCTGGTGTTGTGATAGTGTAGTAACAAGTATATATGTGTAGTATTGTCCAGTACTTGACTCTGGTGTTGTGAAAGTGTAGTAACAAGTATATATGTGTAGTATTGTCCAGTACTTGACTCTGGTGTTGTGATAGTGTAGTAACAAGTATATATGTGTAGTATTGTCCAGTACTTGACTCTGGTGTTGTGATAGTGTAGTAACAAGTATATATGTGTAGTATTGTCCAGTACTTGACTCTGGTGTTGTGATAGTGTAGTAACAAGTATATATGTGTAGTATTGTCCAGTACTTGACTCTGGTGTTGTGATAGTGTAGTAACAAGTATATATGTGTAGTATTGTCCAGTACTTGACTCTGGTGTTGTGATAGTGTAGTAACAAGTATATATGTGTAGTATTGTCCAGTACTTGACTCTGGTGTTGTGAAAGTGTAGTAACAAGTATATATGTGTAGTATTGTCCAGTACTTGACTCTGGTGTTGTGAAAGTGTAGTAACAAGTATATATGTGTAGTATTGTCCAGTACTTGACTCTGGTGTTGTGAAAGTGTAGTAACAAGGATATATGTGTAGTATTGTCCAGTACTTGACTCTGGTGTTGTGATAGTGTAGTAACAAGGATATATGTGTAGTATTGTCCAGTACTTGACTCTGGTGTTGTGAAAGTGTAGTAACAAGTATATATGTCTAGTATTGTCCAGTGCTTGACTCTGGTGTTGTGATAGTGTAGTAACAATTATATATGTGTAGTATTGTCGAGTACTTGACTCTGGTGTTGTGATAGTGTAGTAACAAGGATATATGTGTAGTATTGTCCAGTACTTGACTCTGGTGTTGTGATAGTGTAGTAACAAGTATACTGTATATGTGTAGTATTGTCCAGTACTTGACTCTGGTGTTGTGATAGTGTAGTAACAAGTATACTGTATATGTGTAGTATTGTCCAGTACTTGACTCTGGTGTTGTAGTATTTACAGACCACATGTCTCTCGGCGAAGTTTAAACTAAAATATGTCCAAACATCATCTTTAAAAGCTGCTGGACTCACTGTATCCTCTCATACTCAGTCATTGCCAGGGGGGTGTTTCATCTGGTAAAATTGAGATCACTGAGTGTAACTTAAGTAATGGTTAAGGTTAACCTTGATTGTAATATATACTGACACAAGTAATCTACAACACAATCTTAAAAAAAACCCAGCTACTAAGAAGACCTTCAATCGTTTAATTGTGTGTATCTTGTGAAAGAGTAGCAGAACAAAAAGACCATTAAAGGAGATAAAACAAATAGATTCCTGCTCAACAAGAAGTGCAGCTTCCTGAAGCAAAAAGTACCAACTTTTAAGTTTTAGTCGAACAATTGTGTTTATACCGACGTTCTACATTGACACTAAAACACCCACAAAACTGAGTATGGATTGATGGACACTTTCTACACTAAACGACTCCATCTTAGTGACGTAATAAACACAAGTTATGTCATGTTTATATTATATATATATATATATATATATTCATATACTTACAAGTGTATTTTCAGCAGCAGTAGTGTCTCGTAAATATGTCGCCAATATTTTAGTTTCTCATATTTCTCGATCCAAACCAAACGTGCTGCCAGCAGGTGGTGCTAGTGTTCCTACAGCTGGTTGAAATCATCCTTAAATAATAGTAGAAGAAGAAGCTGTCGCGTCATTTCCTGTTAGTGTGTAGCAGCAGAGTTTGATTTGAGACATACTATCTGTGGAGGATTAGTTACTAGTTAGTACGTACACTATCCTGATGATACTAACTTCTAGTATAGTAGAGAAGTGTGTGATTTAAGTCACGTGTTGAACTTTAAACCTGATCCTCACATTCCTTCCATGAATTCCAACAACAGTCACTGAACCAAGAGATAAAACCTGTAATGGTGGAGATGACGGAGCTCTCAGGAGAGTTTCAGCCGCTAAACATGATTCTTTGATCGTGTGAGGACAAACGCTTCGTCTGTTTGAAGACGTGCGAGGAGCTCATCTGCCCGAGGTCAAAAGACGAATGTTATTCTGGAATCTAACCGGTTGTCATGGTAACTTCTTACAAATACTGTTTTAAAACAGGCTCTTGTTAGCAGACGAGTAAACAAGAAGCATCTCATGTTTCAATAGACGTGCGAACGACTTCCGGGGAGGACGTGAGGTCACTTCTGAAGGTCGGGGGGTCGTCGGGGTCAAGAGAGCCTCCACTCGGCAGGAGAGCGTCAGCCGAGGATCCGTCCGACGAGAGACTCTTTGATGTTAATCTGTTCAGTGGAGCCGACAGAACCTGCAGCGCCGCAGGAACTCAAACACTTAACTCACTGCAATGAATTTCACTTAAGGGTCTGATGTGGAGATAAGCTCTCAGGATTGTTGCGTGGAATCACCGCGGGAAGCTTCGTCGTGAAGAAGCGACGGCTCGATCCGGGAGGAAGGTTCTCGGCGTCGAAAAACGTGTCGTCGAAGCGGCGGTTTACGGTGACGGACGGTCGCCCGGGACGACCGTTCCTCCCGATGCTGCGAGGCAGACGAGGATTCTGACGCCGATGAATATGTATTTACGCCGGAGGCTCCTGCCTGCAGCACCGTCCTGACTGAGTACATGCAGAGATTCCCACACTGGGAGAAATCACAAGTTAATTCAGGCCAAGGAGAAGTTTTTCTTATCTCGGCGTGTAATATGACCACCCACTTAATTCTAGATGCTATCAAGATATTTGCATAATGAAGTGCCGACTCCAACGCAGCGAGGCAGTACTTTTGTGGTAACGTAGCAATGTGAAGCAATACAACAAAAAAAGCTAGTATATTATTCAGTACAACTCTCATTTACATTTCCTTTTAAATATATATATTTTTACATACTAATTCGAGAGATAAGTTAGGAAAGAAGAAATCTGCGCAAATTTCCTGTATAGCCTGTTAAAGATGAATTTGATAAAATTGCTACTGAGGGTTCTACTTACGTTCACTTGAATATGACTTGGAATGAATGCAGGTTTTACAGATAAAGAAGTAACTTTGTTAATGAAATTACCCGAGAGTTGTCTTGTTTTTGTCTTTGTTACCCTAGCACGCCACATTTGCAATGTTGTCATCCCAGTATGCTACATTAGCAACCTTGTAATCCCAGTATGCTACATTAGCAACCTTGTAATCCCAGTATGCTACATTAGCAACCTTGTAATCCCAGTATGCTACATTAGCAACCTTGTTATCCCAGTATGCTACATTAGCAACCTTGTTATCCCAGTATGCTACATTAGCAACCTTGTAATCCCAGTATGCTACATTAGCAACCTTGTTATCCCAGTATGCTACATCAGCAACCTTGTAATCCCAGTATGCTACATTAGTAACCTTGTTATCCCAGTATGCTACATCAGCAACCTTGTTCCCAGTTGTACATTAGCAACCTTGTAATCCCAGTATGCTACATCAGCAACCTTGTAATCCCAGTATGCTACATTAGCAACCTTGTTATCCCAGTATGCTACATCAGCAACCTTGTAATCCCAGTATGCTACATTAGCAACCTTGTTATCCCAGTATGCTACATCAGCAACCTTGTAATCCCAGTATGCTACATTAGCAACCTTGTAATCCCAGTATGCTACATCAGCAACCTTGTAATCCCAGTATGCTACATTAGCAACCTTGTTATCCCAGTATGCTACATTAGCAACCTTGTAATCCCAGTATGCTACATTAGCAACCTTGTAATCCCAGTATGCTACATTAGCAACCTTGTTATCCCAGTATGCTACATCAGCTACCTTGTAATCCCAGTATGCTACATTAGTAACCTTGTTATCCCAGTATGCTACATCAGCAACCTTGTAATCCCAGTATGCTACATTAGCAACCTTGTAATCCCAGTATGCTACATTAGCAACCTTGTAATCCCAGTATGCTACATTAGTAACCTTGTTATCCCAGTATGCTACATCAGCAACCTTGTAATCCCAGTATGCTACATTAGCAACCTTGTAATCCCAGTATGCTACATCAGCAACCTTGTAATCCCAGTATGCTACATTAGCAACCTTGTAATCCCAGTATGCTACATTAGCAACCTTGTAATCCCAGTATGCTACATTAGTAACCTTGTTATCCCAGTATGCTACATCAGCAACCTTGTAATCCCAGTATGCTACATTAGCAACCTTGTAATCCCAGTATGCTACATTAGCAACCTTGTAATCCCAGCAACCTTATAATCCCAGGATGCTACATCAGCAACCTTGTAATCCCAGTATGCTACTTGTTATCAGTATGCTACATCAGCTACCTTGTAATCCCAGTATGCTACATTAGTAACCTTGTTATCCCAGTATGCTACATCAGCAACCTTGTAATCCCAGTATGCTACATTAGCAACCTTGTAATCCCAGTATGCTACATCAGCAACCTTGTAATCCCAGTATGCTACATTAGCAACCTTGTTATCCCAGTATGCTACATTAGTAACCTTGTAATCCCAGTATGCTACATTAGTAACCTTGTTATCCCAGTATGCTACATTAGCAACCTTGTTATCCCAGTATGCTACATCAGCAACCTTGTAATCCCAGTATGCTACATTAGCAACCTTGTAATCCCAGTATGCTACATTAGCAACCTTGTTATCCCAGTATGCTACATCAGCAACCTTGTAATCCCAGTATGCTACATTAGCAACCTTGTAATCCCAGTATGCTACATTAGTAACCTTGTTATCCCAGTATGCTACATCAGCAACCTTGTAATCCCAGTATGATACATTAGCAACCTTGTAATCCCAGTATGCTACATTAGCAACCTTGTAATCCCAGTATGCTACATTAGTAACCTTGTTATCCCAGTATGCTACATCAGCAACCTTGTTATCCCAGTGTATGTACATTAGCAACCTTGTAATCCCAGTATGCTACATTAGCAACCTTGTAATCCCAGTATGCTACATCAGCAACCTTGTAATCCCAGTATGCTACATTAGCAACCTTGTAATCCCAGTATGCTACATTAGTAACCTTGTAATCCCAGTATGCTACATTAGCAACCTTGTAATCCCAGTATGCTACATTAGCAACCTTGTAATCCCAGTATGCTACATTAGCAACCTTGTAATCCCAGTATGCTACATTAGTAACCTTGTTATCCCAGTATGCTACATTAGCAACCTTGTAATCCCAGTATGCTACATTAGCAACCTTGTTATCCCAGTATGCTACATCAGCAACCTTGTAATCCCAGTATGCTACATTAGCAACCTTGTAATCCCAGTATGCTACATTAGCAACCTTGTAATCCCAGTATGCTACATTAGCAACCTTGTTATTCCAGTATGCTACATCAGCAACCTTGTAATTCCAGTATGCTACATTAGCAACCTTGTAATCCCAGTATGCTACATTAGCAACCTTGTAATCCCAGTATGCTACATTAGCAACCTTGTTATCCCAGTATGCTACATCAGCAACCTTGTAATCCCAGTATGCTACATTAGCAACCTTGTTATCCCAGTATGCCACATTAGCAACATTGTTACCCCAGGATGCTCCATTAGTAACCTTGTTACCCCAGGATGCTCCATTAGTAACCTTGTTACCCCAGGATGCTACATTAGTAACCTTGTTACCCCAGGATGCTCCATTAGTAACCTTGTTACCCCAGGATGCTACATTAGTAACCTTGTTATCCCAGCACGCTACATCAGCAACCTTGTTGTCCCAGCATGCTACATTATCAACCGTGTTAGCCTAACACATTACATTAGCAACCTTGTTAGCCTAGAAAGCTAAATTAGCAACCTTGTTATCCCAGTATGCTACATTAGTAACCCTGTTAGCCTAGAAAGCTACATTTGCAACCTATTTATCCCAGCATGCTACATAACCATGTTAGCCTAACACACTACCTTAGGGACCTTAATGTTAGCCCGGTTTGCTAAATTAGTAACCTTGTTATCCCAGCACGCTACATTAACAACCTTTTTATCCCAGCATGCTACATAATCAACTGTGTTAGCCTAGAACGCTACATTAGCAACCTTGTTATACCAGCACGCTACATTATCAACCATGTTAGCCTAACACGCTACATTAGCAACCTTGTTAGCCTTGCTTGCTAAATTAGCAACCTAGTTAGCCTAACACGCTACATTATCAACCTTGTTAGCCTAGCACGCTACGTCTGTAGATCCATGTGTGTGATGTCCTTCAGTAGAACGAAAAACTTAATTTTAAAGCACTTTATTTCCACTTTTGTCTCATTAGAATATATTTTCTTACAACATTTTTCTTGTAGAAGCTTAGCTTCAAATTATCGATCTATTTTTGTTATCCTGTCATATCCAACAAGCGTAAAGAATCGTTACAATGATGTTTAATAACAAGTATGGTGAATCAAATGTTGATATACTCAGGATCCATATTTTCTTACACTGACAAACGACCGTAGTTACAAATGTTTAAATTCCTGCTGATCTCGTTCCGACGACGATGAAGTTCTTCTGCTTCTTCTCGTCATTTCTCTCCGACCTTCTCAGGGTTTCGATGCCTTTCAGCCTCGATGCTCATATCTTATGCATGCGGCAGCAGAAGGTGGCTTCTTCACAGCCGTCCTCTGGGAGGGTCAGCTGGAAAAAAAAACCTTTTTCCACGACACAGTCCCGGGGAGAACCGGGCTCTCACGGGCCGGCGCCGGTAAATACTGCAGGGCTCTTGCAACGTGATCAAGGCGGAGACACCGGAGTGAAAACAAGATCTTTTCGCCTTCGCACCGAAGTCCTGACTCGCACGACGGGGACGCCAACAGTTATTATCCAGACATGTTGTCGGATCACGTCGTCACGACGTCGACCGTTTAACTCTCGGTGCTCGACTTTATTTTAAATAAACTGATATCGTTCTGAAGTCTGTAGCAAATATAGTCTTTTTACAGTTTCTGATTCAAAATTAACTCAGAATTAAAAGATGAAATAAAATAACACAAAATAAGCAAAATAAAAACAGAACCAAGGCTGACATTCAATGGCGTCTAACACCTACTTTACCCGCTCTAGTAGAAGAACTCACATTTCCCCGAACCTTAAAACTCTGTAGCCAGAATTCTGAGCCTTAAAACGTTGCAAAAAAAGTCCTTTAAAATCAATATTTGTGTACCTGTTACAACATGTTAATAATGAACAGAACAAGTTAAACATGTAGAGTAAAAAAACATTTGTGCCACTAATATAACATGTTTAAGGTCTGAGGTCGTGCAAAAATATATATATTTTTTAGTTTGGATACTTTTGACAACCTTTTCTCAGATATTTTGATGGCTTGGTTAAAAAAGTACGATTGTTACTGAGGTAAAATAGTTTTTGTTTGTCTGATTATTGATTATTACTGTCTGATTATTGATTATTACTGTCTGATTATTAGTTATTACTGTCTGATTATTGATTATTACTGTCTGATTATTAGTTATTACTGTCTGATTATTAGTTATTACTGTCTGATTATTGATTATTACTATTACTGTCTGATTATTGATTATTACTGTCTGATTATTAGTTATTACTGTCTGATTATTGATTATTACTGTCTGATTATTAGTTATTACTGTCTGATTATTGATTATTACTGTCTGATTATTAGTTATTACTGTCTGATTATTGATTATTATTGTCTGATTATTAGTTATTACTGTCTGATTATTAGTTATTACTGTCTGATTATTGATTATTACTGTCCGATTATTAGTTATTACTGTATGATTATCGATTATTACTGTCTGATTATTAGTTATTACTGTATGATTATTGATTATTACTGTCTGATTATTAGTTATTACTGTCTGATTATTGATTATTAATGTCTGATTATTAGTTATTACTGTCTGATTATTAGTTATTACTGTCTGATTATTGTTATTACTGTGTGATTATTGATTATTACTGTCTGATTATTAGTTATTACTGTATGATTATTGATTATTACTGTCTGATTATTAGTTATTACTGTCTGATTATTAGTTATTACTGTCTGATTATTGATTATTACTGTCTGATTATTAGTTATTACTGTATGATTATTGATTATTACTGTCTGATTATTAGTTATTACTGTCTGATTATTGATTATTACTGTCTGATTATTAGTTATTACTGTCTGATTATTAGTTATTACTGTCTGATTATTAGTTATTACTGTCTGATTATTGATTATTACTGTCTGATTATTAGTTATTACTGTATGATTATTGATTATTACTGTCTGATTATTAGTTATTACTGTATGATTATTGATTATTACTGTCTGATTATTGATTATTACTGTCTGATTATTAGTTATTACTGTATGATTATTGATTATTACTGTCTGATTATTGATTATTACTGTCTGAAAGGTGTTTTTCAGAAAAAAAGATCATATTTGACACGTCGAAAACATGTATTTCAGACAAGTTTACTCAAAAAATAAACCTTTAAACTAGTGAGAAATGAGTGAAACACAAATTCAATATGTTTTATTCGTTCTTATCTCAAGGTGAATATAATGTCGACCGTGTTAAAAAGGTGGAGACCCTTGAAATACAATAACATGTATATTGCGTGTGCTTCATCAAGTCAACGCAGCGACACCCGACAGTACATGATTGAATCCTGAAGATTTGAACCTGCATGAATATGGATGACGCCGGTACGACTCCTGGTGTCTGAACACGATGACAACACTTAATATCACCCAGAATCCTCGTGTATCTTCCCATCATTGTTATTCACGGCGGGGTCGTCGTCCGCCGCTGCTACACAAAGGTCGCAGATTCCGCCGGCAGCTGGTTCGTCTCCGCCGACGCGTCGGCTTCCTGCCCTTGAGCAGGACGCTGACCTCTGACCCGCCGCCTCGCCGTCAGCCCCCTCGAGACACACTTGTCAGCTGAAGGCATGAGAGGATACATGTTCATGTTCTCCGTCTTGACGTGGGGGAGGGTGTCGAGGATGCTCACCGGGCTCTCCGCTCGGCCCTCGCCCACCTCGGCCGGAGCGGCGAGCGAGTTACTGCTGAGGTCAATGTTTGCTCCACATGAGGTGTTTGTTGGAGTCAGGATCCTTCATCACGGAATGAGGTGGAACACATTAGTGCTGATTACAATCTGGCCTCAGATCTTATCTTTTTATCCCTTTATAGAAATATCATGTGGATTGAACTATTTTTTGTCATGTACTTTACCTCGTATTAGGGTCATTTCCCGGTTATTTGAAGGATTTAATTCACCTAAAGAAGCTCGGCCTGAACAAACACATGTTACCAAACATCCATATGGAGATGTATCGCAATGTTTTTTACGATACTGTATCGTAAAATTAATATTATTTTTTAAATAATGACGTTTTTTAACGAGATCCCTGCGATGACTGAGGACGAGAGGATACAGTCGACTCCAGCAGCTTTTAAAGCTGATGTTTGAACATGTTTTGGTTTGAAAACAAAATAAAGCAGTTACAACTTCGTCAAGAGTCATGTGGTCTGTAAATACTACAACACCAGAGTCAAGTACTGGACAATACTACACATATATACTTGTTACTACACTATCACAACACCAGAGTCAAGTACTGGACAATACTACACATATATACTTGTTACTACACTATCACAACACCAGAGTCAAGTACTGGACAATACTACACATATATACTTGTTACTAGACTATCAGAACACCAGAGTCAAGTACTGGACAATACTACACATATATACTTGTTACTAGACTATCAGAACACCAGAGTCAAGTACTGGACAATACTACACATATATACTTGTTACTAGACTATCAGAACACCAGAGTCAAGTACTGGACAATACTACACATATATACTTGTTACTACACTATCACAACACCAGAGTCAAGTACTGGACAATACTACACATATATACTTGTTACTAGACTATCAGAACACCAGAGTCAAGTACTGGACAATACTACACATATATACTTGTTACTACACTATCACAACACCAGAGTCAAGTACTGGACAATACTACACATATATACTTGTTACTACACTATCACAACACCAGAGTCAAGTACTGGACAATACTACACATATATACTTGTTACTACACTATCACAACACCAGAGTCAAGTACTGGACAATACTACACATATATACTTGTTACTACACTATCACAACACCAGAGTCAAGTACTGGACAATACTACACATATATACTTGTTACTACACTTTCACAACACCAGAGTCAAGTACTGGACAATACTACACATACAGTATATACTTGTTACTACACTATCACAACACCAGAGTCAAGTACTGGACAATACTACACATATATACTTGTTACTACACTATCACAACACCAGAGTCAAGTACTGGACAATACTACACATATATACTTGTTACTACACTATCACAACACCGGAGTCAAGTACTGGACAATACTACGCATATATACTTGTTACTACACTATCACAACACCAGAGTCAAATACTGGACAATACTACACATATATACTTGTTACTACACTATCACAACACCAGAATCAAGTACTGGACAATACTACACATATATACTTGTTACTACACTATCACAACACCAGAGTCAAGTACTGGACAATACTACACATATATCCTTGTTACTACACTATCACAACACCAGAGTCAAGTACTGGACAATACTACACATATATACTTGTTACTACACTATCACAACACCAGAGTCAAATACTGGACAATACTACACATATATACTTGTTACTACACTATCACAACACCAGAGTCAAATACTGGACAATACTACACATATATACTTTCCCTGGTTACCATTAACTACACATATACATACCACATATATATGGTATAGTTTTTACCCTGTTTTGTGACACGTATACCAATTATACAGCAGGAACTGATGAAATATTTCAAGGCTTAAGTACATGTACTGATTATCTTGAATATGAGTTTCCACAATACACATGTGAATCAAAGCTACATAGAGATTTACTCCAACCAATCAATTTGACCCAGTTATGAAGGTTACGTCATGTGATGACTGACAAACAAAGCTGTTCAAGCAAACATTCTCATTATACATTATTATTCAATATATATGTGAATACTTGAGCAACAAGTTATCTTTTAAAGTTCAGACTTTAAACTATAGTTCTTTGTTCTTCATTCATTTCTGACGTAACACAGCAGCTCAATGACCAACTGACCTGAACCACAACAAAAAAGATACTTTAAGAAATAAAATGTAACTCCTGAAAACAAGAACCTCCAAACTATTGTATTATTTTTTAAATACATATGTTATTGACGAGAAGATGGATAACATTACATCATACAAATACTTTTCAGTATGTTTAAGAGGAAGTTAAACGAAACAAAAGACGCATGTCGCAAATATATATTGTATCGCTGAACTACACAAAAATAAAATATAAATAAGTATTATTTATGTACAACAACAAAAGATCCAATGAAATAATGTCTCAAACTCCCCTTCACTGGCTCATGTGCAGGATTTCGAAGATGTATTCATATTTAAATGGCTCTATATATAAAATATTGATGTTAAAACTTGTTAACTCGTGTTATATTCTGTAATAAAGTCCCTGATTCTCGATGTGTTTTTGAAGATCTCGGCGTAAAATTGTTCACAATGTTTTCGTACGATATCTGCGACCTTGACGTCGGGAGACTCATCTGGTCACTGAGTGTCTTCGCTGAACTCACCTGATCAAAATTACCTTTTTGTGGATTCATTTTTCATCATCACTTTTCCTGCCCACACACACACCTGCAGAGATACGTTTCTCTCTCTGCTTCACTGTCTTTTATCCCTAAAAATATAAACTAAACACTGATCATTTTTTTTATAAATTAGAGATCCCTGGTTTATTGCGGAGGTAAGGTTCTGAAAACACTAAAATAAATGTACAGATTAGTAACCTATTAATGTTTCACTTGGTTTCATTAAAGTATTGAACCTGGAACTTTTATTTCAAAAAACTGCATAGAACTTGGGAATTTAAGATGGCATATGAGGTTTTCTTTTTTCTCAACTGTCTTCTCAGTAACGGTGACCTGAACAGCTCTTGTAATGCTTTGCCGCCCAGCCAGCCAATCACAGCTGTGGAAGACTTTTGACATAGCAACGGACGTAGTATTTAAATACAGTATCGTAGCGACAGTCACTAACTAACACTTATCTGCTGTTCAAGTACATCAAGTTTATACCAGAATGAACAAAGACAAGGAGCTTCGCAATACCTTGAAACAATATACTTCAATAGACGGTACTGTGGTCATTCTGGGTCATTATTTTAGGAACATTCAGGGATAAAAACAACAACTTTAATCTCTTGTTAGATTTGCTTTGTTGCAGTCAACTTAGGGGAGTTTCAAACGATGGGTTTTATTGGAATCACAGTTTTATTTTTCATTTTACTAGACAAAACTCAAGGAGGTAATATTTGCACTTCACAGGTTGAGATATTTTTTGGTGATATATAAGTGTGATTGTTTTCGTAAACAAGATTCACGTTCCACACTTTCTTACCTGAATCTCATACTTTGACGTCTGTGTTTGTAAAACAAAACATACATATACTTTAGTAAACAGTACCGTGTGCAAAAGAAAAACCATTCCGTGAGGCAGCGGTAGGTGAGCCACGATATGGATGACGTCGACATAAATGTGAATGTTATTGATGAGAAACAGGAAGTGATGTGTGTTGTTTGTATCTCGTCAGGTTGAACGTCCTGCTGGGAGGGATGGTGCCGTTGTACTTCCACCTGGTCAACCTGTGTCTGCACTGTAGCGTGACCTGCCTGCTCATGCACACGTGTGAGCGCTGTGTGTTCGCTGAGTCACGCCTGGCCTTCGTCACCGCACTGCTGTTCGCCGTGCACCCCATACACACGGAGGCCGTGAGTACACACACACACACACACACACACACACACACACACACACACGCGCACACTAACACACACGCGCACACTAACACACACGCGTACACATCCCAAGGAGACGACAAGAAGCTGCATTGTGGTGAAATAACCTTTTAACCTTTTGTTCTTTTGAGCATTTTACAATCTGTGTCGGGAGATATAAGTGTAACCAGAACACTGACCTTTTAATTCAAAGAACCACCTCAAACGCCTCGTCCTTCAGATTCACTCATTCAGCATTCACTAGATCCTCGCTGCAGAGCTTTAAGGATCTGGGAAATGTGAGTCCTCCTACTAGAGCGACTCAAAAATCTGGCTGCAGAGTTTTAAGGATCGGGAAAATATGAGTCCTTCTACTAGAGCGGCTCAGAATTCTCGCTGCAGAGCTTTAAGGATCTGGGAAATGTGAGTCCTCCTACTAGAGCGGCTCAGAATTCTGGCTGCAGAGTTTTAAGGATCTGGGAAATATGAGTCCTTCTACTAGAGCGGCTCAGAATTCTCGCCTCAGAATTTTAAGGATCTGGGAAATGTGAGTTCTCCTACTAGAGCGGCTCAGAATTCTAGCCTCAGAATTTTAAGGATCTGGGAAATGTGAGTCCTCCTACTAGAGCGGCTCAGAATTCTAGCCTCAGAATTTTAAGGATCGGGGAAATGTGAGTCCTCCTACCAGAGCGGCTCAGAATTCTCGCTGCAGAGTTTTAAGGATCTGGGAAATGTGAGTCCTCCTACCAGAGCGGCTCAGAATTCTCGCTGCAGAATTTTAAGGATCGGGAAAATGTGAGTCCTCCTACTAGAGCGGGTAAAGAAGGCCTTAACTCCAGCTTTCTCACAATATAATGAAAAGTAGTCGCCACTGAATTTAATCTTTAAATGTGTTCAGTTCAGTGTGGCCTGTTCAAAAAAGGAAACCATGAATAATGTGATGCTGTATTAACGAGGAGAGAAAATAATCGTTTCTATAGATACATTAAAACCTCAAGTGAAGCAAAAAAACCTTGAAACACTTTTTGTGTTTTTGTGTCGCCGCAGACCTTGGAGTTTAACTATGTTTGATGTTGACTGACTTTTATTTATTCCTTCTCTTCTCTTCTCTTCTTTATGACGACCAGAGTGTGATTGTGTTCACGAGCCGAATGTCACTCATTATTATTGTGTCCAATAGAAGAACTCTAGTCGGTCGTTTGAGTTCGTTGGATTTTATGATGCTTTGTTTCCCTTTTTTCACATTAAATAACATTTTAATATCCGACAATAAAACAGTTCAAACATTTTTCAAATGAAAAACATGGTCATAACTTCACCCGCTTTTCAACTAGTCTTCGAAATTGACTATTTTATTATTATTGAAACATTTTTCTCACTTCACGTCACAATCAACACTTTCCGAAAACAGTGATGTTTTCCCACTCCCTCCCAGTGAACTCATCGCTGTAGCTTCTGTAGCGATCAACACATTTTTAACCACAAACGTATCAGAAACAGTTTCAGGGCTTATTGCACCGAAGCTAGAATTAAATGGTTTATTTGAAGGAACATCTGCAGAACTAACCATGTAAAGTCTCAAACTCAAACTGGTCGGAGGTCACCAGAGGTCAAGAGGTCAATTCTCGTGGAGGCTTTGCTGCAGAAGTTTTTTCTTTGACTACCGTATTTTCCGGACTATAAGTGGCTCCGGAGCACAAGTATCTCCAGCCATAAAATGCATAATAAAGAAGTAAAAACATATATAAGTCGCACTGGAGTATAAGTCGCATTTTTGGGGGAAATTGATTTGATAAAATCCAAGAACAGACATGTGATCTTGAAAGACAAGTTAAAATAAAACTAGAGGCAACAACAGAATAATGTTACGTTACATGAAGTGAGAACCTGGTATGTTAACATAACATATGAAGAGTTATTCAGAGAACTATAGCATCAATAACTAACTAGTTTACCAAACCATCCGTGTAACTCCAAATAACTCTTCATCCTCGTGTCACTTTTAAACAACTAACTAACTCCGGAGGTAGAAGATGCTTCCTCTTCTACGTGGAAAACACAGGCCTAGAGCGCCCTCTGGTGGATTAGTGTGAAAATAACATGTGAAATGATATAATAATGTGTTAATAATTTCACACATAAGTCGCTCCAGAGTATAAGTCGCAAACAAACTATGAAAAAAACTGCCTCTTATAGTCCGGAGAATACGGTAATTTAATTAATATTTTATCGTGTCAACTGTGATTTGGGTCATTTTTCATAATTGTTCATTTTATTTTGTGTTTTTTACATCTTGACTATATAATCGAAGCCATTTAAACGATTGCATTTGATGATCTTAATTCTTAAGCGTCTTAAAAAGAAAGGACAGCTTTGCCTCATAAACGTGGGTTCTGAGGTTCACTCAGACATGAATGTTTCAGATGTTCTTCAAACTCCTCCACAAACGTGTCCACTTGTTATTCCGAGCAGGCGTCGCCGTCTCTTATCGGCAGGAAGAGCGAAGCGTAAGAATCCATCCAGGAAAAGGAAGATGATTCTGCGGCGCCGACGGATGACAAAGAGACGTTCGAGGCGTCCTGCTGGATATCGTAACGGAGACGAGCCGAGAGGGCGAGGGAGGGCGAGGGAGGGCGAGGGAGGGCGAGGGAGGGCGAGGGAGGGCGAGGACTCGTGGAAAGACGGGTAGAGAAGAGAAGGAACGTTGGATCTGGTCAAAGGAGGGTTGATGGAGGAACAGGAGGAGGGGGTTCAAGACTGTCCCCCCTACAGGAGTCGAGTCTGAGGACATGTGAGGACAGAAGGTGGAGGACGAGGAACGGGAGAAGATGGAGGGATGAGAGAGTCAGACGTGAGATCTTAAGAAGAGAGTTTGAATCCCTGTCCAATCTGCTGGACGTCGGTCAAACTGTCACTGGACAGACCAGGAGTCCATGACATCCATGTATCAAAGTCAGAAGATCAGAGTCACGTAGACTGAGGTAGAACAAGATGTTGAGCTGGAGTCCTGATCCATCATCCCTCCATTCATCTGTCCGTCCGTCCATCCATCCATCCATCCATCCATCCATCCATCCATCCATCCATCCATCCATCCATCCATCCATCCATCCATCCATCCATCCATCCATCCATCCATCCATCCATCCATCCATCCATCCATCCATCCATCCATCCATCCATCCATCCATCCATCCATCCATCTCACTCTGTCCATCCATCTGTCCGTCCATCCATCCATCTTCCCATCATCTGTCCATCTGTCCTACCATCCATTCATCCATCCGTCCTACCATCCATCATTCCGTCAGGCTATTCGTCCTGATGCACGTCCATCCTCTCTGTCCATTCCTCCTTTGTGCTCCGTCCGTCCATCATCCATCCATTCTTCCATTCATCTCTCCATCCATCCAGTTTTCCCTCCAGCTTTCTGTCTGTCTGTCTGCCCCTCCGTCCATCACTCTGTTCGTCCATCCATCCATCCATCTATCTATCTTCTACCTCTCTCCGACGTGTCCTGGGTCTTCCCCAAGTACTGCCAGTCGGACGCCTCCTGATTCAGGCGTCCATGAGTCACTCTTAGATAAACCTGACCTGGCTTCTCTGGAGGTTGAGCTTTGAGTCTCCTCTGGATGACGGAGCTCTTGTCTCCAAGAGAAGGTCCAGACTGAGAAAAGTCCTTTTGTTCGCTCGTATACACCGTTTTTTTAATAGGGTTGTAGGAACATGGATGGACTAGTGAAGGGAGAGTCTGGTCTTTTGGCTCATGATGGACCTCACGGTGAAGGTCGATGGTCTTGGTCGCTGAAAATGTAGCAGCTTTGCATCATTGAACTGTGTTGTTAGTGTAGTTACTAAAAGTGAGACGTAGAAGTAAGTAAGTAAGTAAGTAAGTAATATTTATTTATATAGCGCTTTTCCAGACCAGGGTCACAAAGCGCTTAAACAATCAAAACAATACTCAAAAAAGTACATACTTTAAAGATCAAGATAATACTGAGAACAACACAGGAGTTCCAGAAATTCAAGGAAAAGCCTGAACAAATAGAAACGTCTTAAGATGTTTCTTAAAGGAGTCAGTAGATCATCAAGAGCAAAGAGTGTGTCAGAGATATTTGTTGTACAAAAACATATCGAAAAACGACGTCGTTCATGAGGTCACAGGAAGTTGGGGATAAAGAATGAAGTCGGAGCGTCTTCTCCGCTCGGAAAAATACACATAGATGGAGTTTTTTTTAATAATAGTTTTTAACGGCTGCGATAATCCATCCAGTCGTTTCGTCACGTTGCCTCATCTCACCTTCTCTGCGTCACTCTTGCTCTCGAGCTGCGAATAAAGGAAGGATCTGGAACAGGTTTCGTGTGGTGTGTGTGTGTGTGTGTGTGTGTGTGTGTGTGTGTGTGTGTGTGCGTGTCTCAGATAGTGTTTTTTTGTGCGTCTACGATGACTTTCCTGGCAGTGTGTCGCCGCTTCCTCCCGTGAAGAAGAAAGCGTCTCCTGTTTCAAGGCTGAGAATCCCATCATGCATCTGCTCCACAGGCGGGTCGTGTGCGACGACACGTGAACCACGACAGAAGTCCTCTGGGTCATGAAGGTCTGGGTGTGTTTGACTGGCTCTAACACATCCACCCTCCTGCTGGAGGTTCTGCTCGCCAGCTGCAGTCCGGCTCAGATTCCTCCGGAGTTATGTAATTGGCTGGAATTGGAGGGAAAACCAGGGGAAGAGGAGTTTGATTTCTCTTCGTCTCTTTGTTCGCTGAGACCGTGAGGAGGCTTTAGTTTCACGTAGAGTCTCGATGACACCTGGAGACTCAACGCTCGGGTGTGTTTGTGATCACAGCAAGAATACACGGTAACATTATGACCACCTTCTAAACTGCGTGGAGTCCACGGACTCCTTCAAGAAACATCTTAACTGTTTTGACCACAGCTAAAGGAAGAATGATTATTTCAACGCTTCGGTGTCGACATGATGGTATAAAAATATCTCTTCTAACGCTCAGTCTCGCGGGACTTGCATCGGTTTCCCGCCAAACTGAGCGACATCAGAGAGGAGCCGCCGGCGCGTCACGATATCACCAAATCAATCATAAATTCTTGTACACGCACACATAACACTTTATAAATGACGCTAACAACTTAGCTTGTTAGCATACGGTGAAGACGCACACATAACACTATATAAATGACGCTAACAACTTAGCTCGTTAGCATACGGTGAAGACGCACACATAACACTTTATAAATGACGCTAACAACTTAGCTCGTAAGCATACGGTGAAGACGCACACATAACACTTTGTAAATGACGCTAACAACTTAGCTCGTTAGCATACGGTGAAGACGCACACATAACACTTTATATATGACGCTAACAACTTAGCTCGTTAGCATACGGTGAAGACGGACAGGTTTGTTTGGAAGTTCACGATCTTCTAAGAAAACAACTGAGACGAGATGAAAAGTTCTTACAATATGTTGCTTTAACAAAGGAGGTTGAAAGAGACGAGTGACTGGATCACTAGTGTTTGACTAGATCACAAGTTAGTATTACTTCACTGGATCACTAGTGTTTGACTAGATCACAAGTTAGTATTACTTCACTGGATCACTAGTGTTTGACTAGATCATAAGTTAGTATTACTTCACTGGATCACTAGTGTTTGACTAGATCATAAGTTAGTATTACTTCACTGGATCACTAGTGTTTGACTAGATCATAAGTTAGTATTACTTCACTGGATCAATAGTGTTTGACTAGATCATAAGTTAGTATTACTTCACTGGATCACTAGTGTTTGACTAGATCACAAGTTAGTATTACTTCACTGGATCACTAGTGTTTGACTAGATCATAAGTTAGTATTACTTCACTGGATCACTAGTGTTTGACTAGATCACAAGTTAGTATTACTTCACTGGATCACTAGTGTTTGACTAGATCACAAGTTAGTATTACTTCACTGGATCACTAGTGTTTGACTAGATCACAAGTTAGTATTACTTCACTGGATCACTAGTGTTTGACTAGATCACAAGTTAGTATTACTTCCATCGCCATAGCAACCGAGCCTAACAAGCTGCACAGTTCACAGACGGACGGAGACGTAAACAACAACGAGACATAGAAGTACAAATTGACAACTTTACAGAACGTGACACTGATTAATCGAAGTGTGTATTTAAGAAATGATTGATTCAATAAAAATAAATTATATTATTTCTATATGCGTATCACTCGTGCCAATATCATGATATCGATATGTCTTAGATATATCGTGCAGTCCCAACTAAAATGTTTTTTTCACGATACTTGTTTTTCAATTCAAACTACTATCTGTGTTCAACCAACAATGAAAATATGACGCCAAGTCCCCATAAAGCTGTAGAACTGAACACGTATGTATGATCCTGAGAAACCCGGGTTCTAAAAACCAAAGTACGCTCTTCTCTCTCAGGATCACTTCATGTACAGTGAAATATCAACTGCTTTGTACTTGATTTCATGATGTATTTGAAGCACAGCCGAGGAAAAGCCTTGTCATACTTTTTATTTGTGTTTGCACCGACACACACACATGTTGTCAGAAGGTAAGAAGAGTCTTCACAGCCTGATGTTTTATTCATGGACTTGTTTTCATCCTCCGCCCACAATCATCCTTTCATCTACGGAACTATCCCTCCATCATCCTTCGCTTCCTTCTCCTTTCATCCTCCAGCTTTCAAGTATTTTCTGATTACTCGGCGTCATCCTGGAGCAACAGGAAGTCCTGGAACAAAACGCTGACTCGTGAGTCCTCAGCGAAGCCGTTCATTAACATAAAAGCGATTTCTTCCGCTGGAAGTTTCCTTGAAGACCGTCGTGTGGATTTAAACTCCGACAACACATGGTTCCATGAGATCCTTTCATCGTCCTCACATCAGAGCAGGTGCTGAGGACGTTCAGCAAACACCAGAGTAAACGCTTGGGTTTGTGAGTCGGAGAGAAACTCAAGTGTTTCAGCTTCAGATCTCAGTGGGAGACTTTAATGTCTCACTTAGTGCATCAGGTCCAGACACGTCATGGTTTGAAGGGGATTAAGTTCAACCTGTGTGTTCATTAAATCAATATAACAAATATAACAATTATTATCCTTCACCCTCATGTTGTCTTGGGGTCAAAGTGACCCAATGGCCCAAAGAACAAACATGTATGTGGTATCCCTTGTGTTGTCTCTGGGTGAAGGTGACCCCAAGGCCTGAAAGCAAATGGCTTCTATAAATATATATGCAGTGGTGGAGGTCGTTCACTTTGACCCAGAGACAACACAAGGGATACACAAACATAGCCTTCCGTCACTTTGCCCAGAGACAACACAAGGGATACTACAAGCGCATTTGTTTTTGGGCATTCGGGTCGCCTTGACCCTGAGACAACACAAGGGATACCACAAACACATTTGTTTTCGGGCCTTCGGGTCACTTTGACCCAGAGACAACACAAGGAATACCACAAACACATTTGTTATGGGGCCTTTGGGTCGTGGACTGCTAGATAGTTTGTAAATATCTGTGAGGTTTTCATCTTAAGATGAAACCAAAGCTGTGTTTTGTGTCTGACGTTCCTCTGAGGATCTCAAACTCATCTTCACGAAACAACAACAAGGCAAGATGAGATGTTCTTCATGTTCAGCTGCTGAGAACATCTTCATGTTCAACTGATGAGAACATCTTGATGTTCAGCTGCTGAGAACATCTTCATGTTCAACTGATGAGAACATCTTGATGTTCAGCTGCTGAGAACATCTTCATGTTCAACTGATGAGAACATCTTCATGTTCAGCTGCTGAGAACATCTTCATGTTCAACTGATGAGAACATCTTGATGTTCAGCTGCTGAGAACATCTTCATGTTCAGCTGCTGAGAACATCTTCATGTGCAGCTGCTGAGAACATCTTCATGTTCAACTGATGAGAACATCTTCATGTTCAGCTGCTGAGAACATCTTCATGTTCAGCTGCTGAGAACATCTTCATGTGCAGCTGCTGAGAACATCTTCATGTTCAGCTGCTGAGAACATCTTCATGTGCAGCTGCTGAGAACATCTTCATGTTCAGCTGATGAGAACATCTTCATGTTCAGCTGCTGAGAACATCTTCATGTTCAGCTGCTGAGAACATCTTCATGTTCAGCTGCTGGGAACATCTTCATGTTAAGCTGCTGAGAACATCTTCATGTTCAGCTGCTGGGAACATCTTCATGTTCAGCTGGTGAGAACATCTTCATGTTCAGCTGCTGAGAACATCTTCATGTTCAGCTGATGAGAACATCTTCATGTGCAGCTGCTGAGAACATCTTCATGTTCAGCTGCTGAGAACATCTTCATGTTCAGCTGCTGAGAACATCTTCATGTTCAGCTGCTGAGAACATCTTCATGTGCAGCTGCTGAGAACATCTTCATGTTCAGCTGCTGAGAACATCTTCATGTGCAGCTGCTGAGAACATCTTCATGTTCAGCTGCTGAGAACATCTTCATGTTCAGCTGCTGAGAACATCTTCATGTTCAGCTGCTGAGAACATCTTCATGTTCAGCTGCTGAGAACATCTTCATGTTCAGCTGCTGAGAACATCTTCATGTGCAGCTGCTGAGAACATCTTCATGTTCAGCTGCTGAGAACATCTTCATGTTCAGCTGCTGAGAACATCTTCATGTGCAGCTGCTGAGAACATCTTCATGTTCAGCTGCTGAGAACATCTTCATGTTCAGCTGCTGAGAACATCTTCATGTTCAGCTGCTGAGAACATCTTCATGTTCAGCTGCTGAGAACATCTTCATGTGCAGCTGCTGAGAACATCTTCATGTTCAGCTGCTGAGAACATCTTCATGTGCAGCTGCTGAGAACATCTTCATGTTCAGCTGCTGAGAACATCTTCATGTTCAGCTGCTGAGAACATCTTCATGTGCAGCTGCTGAGAACATCTTCATGTTCAGCTGCTGAGAACATCTTCATGTTCAGCTGCTGAGAACATCTTCATGTTCAGCTGCTGAGAACATCTTCATGTTCAGCTGCTGAGAACATCTTCATGTTCAGCTGCTGAGAACATCTTCATGTTCAGCTGCTGAGAACATCTTCATGTTCAGCTGCTGAGAACATCTTCATGTTCAGCTGCTGAGAACATCTTCATGTTCAGCTGCTGAGAACATCTTCATGTTCAGCTGCTGAGAACATCTTCGTGTTCAGCTGCTGAGAACATCTTCATGTTCAGCTGCTGAGAACATCTTCATGTGCAGCTGCTGAGAACATCTTCATGTTCAGCTGCTGAGAACATCTTCATGTTCAGCTGATGAGAACATCTTCATGTTCAGCTGCTGAGAACATCTTCATGTTCAGCTGCTGAGAACATCTTCATGTTCAGCTGCTGAGAACATCTTCATGTTCAGCTGCTGAGAACATCTTCATGTTCAGCTGCTGAGAACATCTTCATGTTCAGCTGCTGAGAACATCTTCATGTTCAGCTGCTGAGAACATCTTCATGTTCAGCTGCTGAGAACATCTTCATGTTCAGCTGCTGAGAACATCTTCATGTTGACCTGATACCAGATTCACTGGAGTATCACCATATATTTGATTATATTTCACTGGGAAGTTATTAAACGACAATGAATCCAAATATTTGCTTTCATGTCATATTTTATTTACAATTAACGTGCACTTATTCACGATGGCTGCTCAATTTTGTGTTGCAGTTTAACTTCTGGCCTCTAGATGGCAGCAGTCGTTACGTCCTCCGCAGCTAAAGGAAGAATGTCTACAGTTAACTGTATTAGTAGGAGTACGTACCGACTGCTGCCATCTACAGGCCGGAAGTTTAATTGCAACACAGAAATATGCAAATACAGTCAACTGTATCCTCTCGTCCTCAGTCATCATTCTTTCTTTAGCTGTGGAGGATGTAACAACTGCTGCCATCTAGAGGCCGGAAGTTAAATTGCAACTCAGAAATACAAAAACGCAGTCGACTGTATCCTCTCGTCCTCAGTCATCATTCTTCCCTTAGCTTTGGAGGATGTACCGACTGCTGCCATCTAGAGGCCGGAAGTTTAATTGCAACACAGAAATGAACAAACGCTGCAAATATATAAGTGTTAATTGTTAGTAAAAATCGTTTTATTTCATTTAATACAAACTCAATGGAGATATGAACCATAAATAAAAACTAATGTGATTTGAAAGCAAACAAATACAAATCAATTCAGTTCAGTTGAATTTTGACCAAAAGGCTATGATTTGATTCTTACCATATACTTTACTTAAGTGATGTAAAGACACAAAACCATAGTGTCCCGGGTCTGCCCTGAGGCCTCCCCCCAGTGTCACCAGTCTGGCAACACGTCCTGAAAAAGTGTCCGATCCACAACAGTGATTCAGAAGATCTGGACCACTTTACTCTGCAGGTTCTGATGAATTTATCTTGTCCTTCAACCAATCACGTCGAAAGATAATCCCTTCAATCAAACGACTTTAATCCTGAATGTTTCCTTTCATTTGTCCTTGACTTTTACGGACGGCATCAAAAAAAACTTTTTTCTCTCCTCTGGTCCAGAAGTTCAGGAACCATCAGTAGATTCTGATCCACAGACCTCAGAGCCCGAGCTGGGGTGTAAGTCTGGATCAGATCACTGATGGAAGGTCTGACCATGAATAGATCTGAAAGTAAGAACCAGAATTTTAAAATGATCCTGAAAGAAACTGGCAGCCAGTGAAGAGTTTGAAGGAGAAATGTGAGTTCTTCTACTAGAGCAGCCAGTGAAGAGTTTGAAGGAGAAATGTGAGTTCTTCTACTAGAGCAGCCAGTGAAGAGTTTGAAGGAGAAATGTGAGTTCTTCTACTAGAGCAGCCAGTGAAGAGTTTGAAGGAGAAATGTGAGTTCTTCTACTAGAGCAGCCAGTGAAGAGTTTGAAGGAGAAATGTGAGTTCTTCTACTAGAGCAGCCAGTGAAGAGTTTGAAGGAGAAATGTGAGTTCTTCTACTAGAGCAGCCAGTGAAGAGTTTGAAGGAGAAATGTGAGTTCTTCTACTAGAGCAGCCAGTGAAGAGTTTGAAGGAGAAATGTGAGTTCTTCTACTAGAGCAGCCAGTGAAGAGTTTGAAGGAGAAATGTGAGTTCTTCTACTAGAGCAGCCAGTGAAGAGTTTGAAGGAGAAATGTGAGTTCTTCTACTAGAGCAGCCAGTGAAGAGTTTGAAGGAGAAATGTGAGTTCTTCTACTAGAGCAGCCAGTGAAGAGTTTGAAGGAGAAATGTGAGTTCTTCTACTAGAGCAGCCAGTGAAGAGTTTGAAGGAGAAATGTGAGTTCTTCTACTAGAGCAGCCAGTGAAGAGTTTGAAGGAGAAATGTGAGTTCTTCTACTAGAGCAGCCAGTGAAGAGTTTGAAGGAGAAATGTGAGTTCTTCTACTAGAGCAGCCAGTGAAGAGTTTGAAGGAGAAATGTGAGTTCTTCTACTAGAGCGGCCAGTGAAGAGTTTGAAGGAGAAATGTGAGTTCTTCTACTAGGTAGCAGCCAGTGAAGAGTTTGAAGGAGAAATGTGAGTTCTTCTACTAGAGCAGCCAGTGAAGAGTTTGAAGGAGAAATGTGAGTTCTTCTACTAGAGCAGCCAGTGAAGAGTTTGAAGGAGAAATGTGAGTTCTTCTACTAGAGCAGCCAGTGAAGAGTTTGAAGGAGAAATGTGAGTTCTTCTACTAGAGCAGCTCAGAATTCTGGCTGCAGAGTTTTGTATGAACTGCAGGCGAGACACATCCTTCTGGTTTAGACACTAAATATACTGTTACAATAGTGTAAACGACACAAACGCATCATAAGATCCACATCATGTTGTGACATCATGTTGTGTTTCTAAACATTCCTGTGTGTCGCAGGTCTCTGGGATTGTGGGTCGAGCCGACGTCTTGGCGTGTTTGCTGTTCCTGCTCACGTTCCTGACCTACATCAGGTAAGACCTCCTCTCACCAGCAGAACTGGTTGTTGGTCTTCTGTCAATGATGTTGGGTTTTTGTGTTGATGGAGAACATGAGGGGATGTTGTGTAACCTTTGAAAGTTTTGTTGAAGAAAAATGGTTTAAATTAGACTAAAATAATAGTGTAATAATAATAATATGATTTATTACAATTTCTTCACGACTGAAAAACTATTTTTTTTAATTGAAAAAAAAGAATTTTATCTAAAAAAAAAAAGCATAAAATAGTAAAATATGTGCACTAGTGAGTTTTTTTTATTTATTTATTTTTACATTAAAATCAAATTTATTGATTTTTATATTATTTTGTTTATTTAAACGATGTTAACTTTAAATCAAAATTTAAACAAATGTATTAATTAAAAAAAAAAATCTTTACAATTATAAAGCAATTATCAAGCATAAAAACTGACAAAAATTCAAAATATAATTTATAATTTTCTATTAAAAAAATGAAATAGTAAAATATGTGCACCAGTGAATTTTTGTAGGTTTTTTTTAATATCAAATTCAAATGTATAATATAATAATAATAATAATAATAATAATAATAATAATAATAATAATAATATTATATTATTTCATTTACTTTTAATATGTTTAACTTTAAATCAAAGTTTCAACAAATGTAATTTATTTAAAAATATATTTTTCTTTTCATTTAGTTTCAAGCATAAAAGTACAAAATAAAGAAATAGATTTTATTAAAAAAAACATAAAATATTAAAAAACTACAAAACTTCAATGGTTCACATATTTGACTGTGAAATTCAAAAGGATTACTTATGCATTTAAATTTGAACAATTAAGATGTTCAATAAAAGTAAAATAATCCAAACATTTATTTTCAAGCATAAAAAATTCAAAATAAAGCGAAAAGGTGAAAAGACACAAATCAAATAAGATGTAAACGTCAAACGTCAATGAAAACTAACTTTGACTAGTTAGGCTTTTATGTCGTAACATAACTAATGAAACACAAATATTATGAAATTAAATCAATCAGCGACTTTTTGACGTCCAGATGTTTGTGGGTCTTGACGTCCAGATGTTTGTGGGTCCAGATGTTTGTGGGTCCAGATGTTTGTGGGTCCAGATGTTTGTGGGTCTTGACGTCCAGATATTTGTGGGTCTTGATGTCCAGATGTTTGTGGGTCTTGACGTCCAGATATTTGTGGGTCTTGATGTCCAGATGTTTGTGGGTCCAGATGTTTGTGGGTCCTGACGTCCAGATGTTTGTGGGTCCTGACGTCCAGATGTTTGTGGGTCTTGATGTCCAGATGTTTGTGGGTCCAGATGTTTGTGGGTCTTGATGTCCAGATGTTTGTGGGTCTTGACGTCCAGATGTTTGTGGGTCTTGATGTCCAGATGTTTGTGGGTCTTGATGTCCAGATGTTTGTGGGTCCAGATGTTTGTGGGTCTTGATGTCCAGATGTTTGTGAGTCCAGATGTTTGTGGGTCTTGATGTCCAGATGTTTGTGGGTCCTGACGTCCAGATGTTTGTGGGTCCTGACATCCAGATGTTTGTGGGTCCTGACGTCCAGATGTTTGTGTGTCCTAACGTCCAGATGTTTGTGGGTCCTGACGTCCAGATGTTTGTGGGTTTTGATGTCCAGATGTTTGTGGGTCCTGACGTCCAGATGTTTGTGGGTCTTGATGTCCAGATGTTTGTGGGTCCAGATGTTTGTGGGTCTTGATGTCCAGATGTTTGTGAGTCCAGATGTTTGTGGGTCTTGATGTCCAGATGTTTGTGGGTCTTGATGTCCAGATGTTTGTGGGTCCAGATGTTTGTGGGTCTTGATGTCCAGATGTTTGTGAGTCCAGAGTATGGGTCTTGATGTCCAGATGTTTGTGGGTCCTGACGTCCAGATGTTTGTGGGTCCTGACGTCCAGATGTTTGTGGGTCCTGACGTCCAGATGTTTGTGTGTCCTAACGTCCAGATGTTTGTGGGTCCTGACGTCCAGATGTTTGTGGGTTTTGATGTCCAGATGTTTGTGGGTCCTGACGTCCAGATGTTTGTGGGTCTTAATGTCCAGATGTTTGTGGGTCCTGACGTCCAGATGTTTGTGGGTCCTGACGTCCAGATGTTTGTGGGTCCTGATGTCCAGATGTTTGTGTGTCCTAACGTCCAGATGTTTGTGGGTCCTGACGTCCAGATGTTTGTGTGTCCTAACGTCCAGATGTTTGTGGGTCCTGACGTCCAGATGTTTGTCTCCAGGAGTGTCGGTGCTTCGTCCTCCCAGGATCATCTTCCTCCAACAGTGTCTTCAGCGTCTCTGCTCGTCTCTCTGCTCGTGGGCACGTGTGCGATGCTGGTGAAGGAAACTGGAGTCACTGTGTTCGGAGTCTGTGTTCTGTATGACGCCCTGGTGCTGTGTCGCACACCCTTGCTCTAGTAAGAACACACACACACACACACACACACACACACACACACACACACACACACACACACACACACACACACACGGACACACGCACGGACACACGCACGGACACACATGCACACGCACGCACACACACGGACACGGACACACACACACACACACGCACACACACGGACACACACACCTCGACACACACACACACGCACGCACACACACACACACACACGACACACACACGGACACACACACCCCACACACACGCACACACACACACACACACCGCACACACACGGACACACGCACGGACACACGCACGGACACACACGACACACACACACACACACACACGCACACACACTACACGGACACACGCACGGACACACGCACGGACACACACACACACACACACACACACACACACACGGACACACGCACACACACACACGGACACACGCACGGACACACGCACGGACACACACACACACACACACACACACACACACGGACACACGCACACACACACACGGACACACGCACGGACACACACACACGGACACACACACACGGACACACACACACACACGCACGGACACACGCACGGACACATGCACACGCACGCACAAACACGGACACACATGCACACACACACACACATACACACATGCACACACACATCAATAAAGTTTTATCTTACCTTACCTTACACACACACGGACACATGCACAGAAAAAGTAAGACACATAGTAACACACAAACAGAAACACACATACACTAAAACACACAAAGAAGTAGACAAAGGTCAATAGTATATTCCAATAGAGACACATAAACACACACAGATACTGACACACACAGATACAAACACACACACAGATACAGACACACACAGATACAAACACACACACAGATACAGAGACACACACAGATACAGACACACACAGATACAGACACACACACAGACACACACACACAGGTATTGACACACAGATACAGACACACACAGATACACACAGACACACACACACAGGTACTGACGCACACACACAGATACAGACACACACACAGATACAGACACACACACACAGGTACTGACAAACACACACAGATACTGACACACACACACAGGTACTGACACACACACACAGATACTGACACACACAGGTACTGACACACACACACAGGTACTGACACACACACACAGATACTGACACACACAGGTACTGACACACACACACAGATACAGACACACACAGGTACTGACACACACACACAGGTACTGACACACACAGGTACTGACACACACACACAGGTACTGACACACACACACAGGTACTGACACACACAGGTACTGACACACACACACAGGTACTGACACACACACAGATACAGACACACACAGGTACTGACACACACACACAGGTACTGACACACACACACAGGTACTGACACACACACACAGATACAGACACACACAGGTACTGACACACACACACAGGTACTGACACACACACACAGATACAGACACACACAGGTACTGACACACACACACAGGTACTGACACACACACAGATACAGACACACACAGGTACTGACACACACACACAGGTACTGACACACATACAGATACAGACACACACAGGTACTGACACACACACACAGGTACTGACACACACACACATATACAGACACACACAGGTACTGACACACACACACAGGTACTGACACACACACACAGATACAGACACACACAGGTACTGACACACACACACAGGTACTGACACACACACACACAGATACAGACACACACAGGTACTGACACACACACACAGGTACTGACACACACACACAGATACAGACACACACAGGTACTGACACACACACACAGGTACTGACACACACACAGATACAGACACACACAGGTACTGACACACACACAGATACAGACACACACAGGTACTGACACACACACACAGGTACTGACACACACACACAGATACAGACACACACAGGTACTGACACACACACACAGGTACTGACACACACACAGATACACACACACACAGGTACTGACACACACACACAGGTACTGACACACACACACAGATACAGACACACACAGGTACTGACACACACACACAGGTACTGACACACACACAGATACAGACACACACAGGTACTGACACACACACACAGGTACTGACACACATACAGATACAGACACACACAGGTACTGACACACACACACAGGTACTGACACACACACACATATACAGACACACACAGGTACTGACACACACACACAGGTACTGACACACACACACAGATACAGACACACACAGGTACTGACACACACACACAGGTACTGACACACACACAGATACAGCTGGACCTGATGATGCAGGACAGACCTGTGGACTGTGAGCCTCCTAACGGAGCGTGTCGGGTTCATCCAATCACAGCAGCCGATCCTCGGAGAACAAGAGTTTGTTCAGCTCAGAAATAAATGAAGGAAGAGAAGAAGCACTGAAGTCATGTGACATCTGCACACGGTTCAAGTCAGTGAAGATATTGAATCATCGTCACGATCAATACTTTCCTGTGACGAATGTTTAGTTACTTTACTCTCAGTTTCATGTTTGATGTTGTTGATCTTTATTGAGTGATTTAATATTATTGTGATAAACTTTCATAATAGTTCATTGATTTATGAGTCAGAATCCACTTATCAAACCTGAAGGACTTGTTATGGGTAGAAATACTAACATATAATAGTAGTAATATACAATTAGTAGAATATAATAAGTAAAAATACTTTATTCAACTAATTTATTTATTTTTGTTCTAGCAGTTACGACTAGTTAGTGGAGTATCAAGTACTGGACAATACTACACATATATCCTAGTTACTACACTATCACTATATATCACTGTAAATCATATCCTTGTATCATGATATCTATGTATGTATAGTGATAGTGTAGTAACAAGGATAAATGTGTAGTATTGTCCAGTACTTGACTCTGGTGTTGTGATAGTGTAGTAACAAGTATATATGTGTAGTATTGTCCAGTACTTGAATCTGGTGTTGTGATAGTGTAGTAACAAGTATATATGTGTAGTATTGTCCAGTACTTGACTCTGGTGTTGTGATAGTGTAGTAACAAGTATATATGTGTAGTATTGTCCAGTACTTGACTCTGGTGTTGTGATAGTGTAGTAACGAGTTTATATGTGTAGTATTGTCCAGTACTTGACTCTGGTGTTGTGATAGTGTAGTAACAAGTATATATGTGTAGTATTGTCCAGTACTTGACTCTGGTGTTGTGATAGTGTAGTAACAAGTATATATGTGTAGTATTGTCCAGTACTTGACTCTGGTGTTGTGATAGTGTAGTAACAAGTATATATGTGTAGTATTGTCCAGTACTTGACTCTGGTGTTGTGATAGTGTAGTAACAAGTATATATGTGTAGTATTGTCCAGTACCTGACTCTGGTGTTGTGATAGTGTAGTAACAAGTATATATGTGTAGTATTGTCCAGTACTTGACTCTGGTGTTGTGATAGTGTAGTAACAAGTATATATGTGTAGTATTGTCCAGTACTTGACTCTGGTGTTGTAGTATTTACAGACCACATGACTCTTGACGAAGTCGTAACTGCTTTCATTTGTTTTCAAACCAAAATATGTCCAAACATCAGCTTTAAAAGCTGCTGGACTCACTGTATCCTCTCGTCCTCAGTCATCATTCTTCCTTTAGCTGTGGAGGACGTAACGACTGCTGCCATCTAGAGGCCAGTAGTTTAATTGCAACATAAAACTGAATAAACATCGTTACATGTTATTTGTAAATAAAAGAAAACATTGCATTATTTAAGTGTACATATATTTTCTTACATGTATATATATATATATATATATATATATATATAAAGCGGCTGAGATTGTTTCAACATAAACTGATGATGGTTGATAGTCAAGGGTCATGCAAAGGTCAGATGAAGGTGGAAAACAACAACAAGTCACTGCAGGTTCGACTCCAGATAAGAGTTCCTTCACTTCCCGAGCGAGCCTGAGAGTTTTTGTCCGAGTCCACGCTGACCTTTAACCTCCGGGACCTGGTTCTGCTCCAGCAGAATGTTGTTTGTGCCAGACTCGTGTCCAGATGTTGTCGCCCCCCCGCCCCCCGCTGGGCCCGCCGGCCCGGAATGTTCTGGAGCCAGTGGTCTGTGCGAGTGGAACGTAAACACAGGGAGGATGTTATCTGAGGGTTGTTTCAGGAGCGACTCCGGGGTCTCCAGGGGTCTCCAGGGGTCTCCAGGGGTCTCCAGGGGTCTCCAGGGGTCTCCAGGGGTCTCCAGGGGTCTCCAGGGGTCTCCAGTGAACGTCGTAGCTACACTCGTGACATCGTCGTCTTACTTTAATGAAACACTTTGGTGTCGATTTAATTTAATTGAATTTCTTAACATGTTGAACAAAGACATGTTTCTTGCATCAACATTTCTTTCTGTAACACATTCATGTGAGAATGAAGTGAAGTTGGTTGAATTCACTCTAAATACCACAACTTTATATTTTCCGCTGAACTTTATCGATATTACAAAATATAAATAAACATCCTTTTGGCTGTTTATCATAGTTCTATCATGCTTTAATTTATATAAAATAAATATTTTTAGTTGTATTTTTAATTAACATACAAATATTCACGTTACTACGTATTCAGTGTTTATTCATGTTTGTGTTGAAATTAAACCTCCGGCCTCTAGATGGCAGCAGTCGTTACGACCTCCACAGCTAAAGAACGAATAATGACTGAGGACGAGAGGATACAGTGACTCCAGCAGCTTTTAAAGTTGATGTTTGGACATATTTTGGTTTGAAAAAAAATGAAAGTAGTTATGACTTCAAGAGTCATGTGGTCTGTAAATACTACAACACCAGAGTCAAGTACTGGACAATACTACACATATATACTTGTTACTACACTATCATAACACCAGAGTCAAGTACTGGACAATACTACACATATATACTTGTTACTACACTATCACAACACCAGAGTCAAGTACTGGACAATACTACACATATATACTTGTTAATACACTATCACAACACCAGAGTCAAGTACTGGACAATACTACACATATATACTTGTTACTACACTATCACAACACCAGAGTCAAGTACTGGACAATACTACACATATATACTTGTTACTACACTATCACAACACCAGACTCAAGTACTGACAATACTACACATATATACTTGTTACTACACTATCACAACACCAGAGTCAAGTACTGGACAATACTACACATACAGTATATACTTGTTACTACACCATCACAACACCAGAGTCAAGTACTGGACAATACTACACATATATACTTGTTACTACACTATCACAACACCAGAGTCAAGTACTGGACAATACTACACATATATACTTGTTACTACACTATCACAACACCAGAGTCAAGTACTGGACAATACTACACATATATACTTGTTACTACACTATCACAACACCAGAGTCAAGTACTGGACAATACTACACATAAATACTTGTTACTACACTATCACAACACCAGAGTCAAGTACTCCACAATACTACACATAAATACTTGTTACTACACTATCACAACACCAGAGTCAAGTACTGGACAATACTACACATATATACTTGTTACTACACTATCACAACACCAGAGTCAAGTACTCCACAATACTACACATATATCCTTGTTACTACACTATCACAACACCAGAGTCAAGTACTGGACAATACTACACATATATACTTGTTACTACACTATCACAACACCAGAGTCAAGTACTAGACAATACTACACATATATACTTGTTACTACACTATCACAACACCAGAGTCAAGTACTGGACAATACTACACATATATACTTGTTATTACACTATCACAACACCAGAGTCAAGTACTGGACAATACTACACATATATACTTGTTACTACACTATCACAACACCAGAGTCAAGTACTGGACAATACTACACATATATACTTGTTACTACACTATCACAACACCAGAATCAAGTACTGGACAATACTACACATATATACTTGTTACTACACTATCACAACACCAGAGTCAAGTACTGGACAATACTACACATATATAATTGTTACTACACTATCACAACACCAGAATCAATTACTGGACAATACTACACATATATACTTGTTACTACACTATCACAACACCAGAGTCAAGTACTGGACAATACTACACATATATACTTGTTATTACACTATCACAACACCAGAGTCAAGTACTGGACAATACTACACATATATACTTGTTACTACACTATCACAACACCAGAGTCAAGTACTGGACAATACTACACATATATACTTGTTACTACACTATCGCAACACCAGAGTCAAGTACTGGACAATACTACACATATATACTTGTTATTACACTATCACAACACCAGAGTCAAGTACTGGACAATACTACACATATATACTTGTTACTACACTATCACAACACCAGAGTCAAGTACTGGACAATACTACACATATATACTTGTTACTACACTATCACAACACCAGAATCAAGTACTGGACAATACTACACATATATACTTGTTACTACACTATCACAACACCAGAGTCAAGTACTGGACAATACTACACATATATAATTGTTACTACACTATCACAACACCAGAATCAATTACTGGACAATACTACACATATATACTTGTTACTACACTATCACAACACCAGAGTCAAGTACTGGACAATACTACACATATATACTTGTTACTACACTATCACAACACCAGAGTCAAGTACTGGACAATACTACACATATATACTTGTTACTACACTATCACAACACCAGAGTCAAGTACTGGACAATACTACACATATATACTTGTTACTACACTATCACAACACTAGAGTCAAGTACTGGACAATACTACACATATATACGTGTTACTACACTATCACAACACCAGAGTCAAGTACTGGACAATACTACACATATATACTTGTTACTACACTATTACTATATATCACAATATATCTTATCGTTGTTTCATGATAAATCAACACACTCTTGACAACACACACACTTATGTGCAACACAACAAAATACAGATTTCTGGTTGTGTGTAATCATTTCCAGGTGTAACAGTAAGTGTTGAAAAGGTCATGTGACTGCGTGTCACTCAGGTGACAGGACGGATGATTGTCAGACGTCGATCATTAATGTCATGTGATCCACAAACACAGATCGATCACGTCGACGCTTCCTCTCGACTGTGTTTCTCTGCAGCTGTTGGTTTAAACACAAGACAAACACAAACGACGAGGAATCCTCCGAGGACTCGATGAACGTCTGAAGCGAGAGAACCTCCATCGTTCTTCTCTTACACGACTATAGATGCTGCTGTTTCTACTCAGTGTCTTTGTGTGTTCAAAAGATCACACACTTGTGTTGCCAACACTGGACTGTTGTGTGTCAGTGAGAAGATGAAACACACAACAAGCCACAGACAAACAGAACCGAGCGAACCAGAGGATCAGATAAGATATAATATTGATCGATCGAACTTAACCTGTCAAACCTCGAAAAAACTATTTAAATATTCGGTTGTTTTTTAATAATTTAATTTTTTTTATTATTATTGAATTCAATCCTTGTTTCTTGTGGTCAAATAATTTTAAATAAAAAAAAACGAATATCTTTAAAATGAACACATTATTATAATTTCAAATCCATGCGACTCGATCGATCAGTCACATGATCGTCCGTGAGTCGCGCGATTGGCTGAAAAGTTATTTCGCTACTCGTTTAATAATGTCTGGTTTTATAACTTTTAGAGATTGAATTTAAAAAGAGTACGAATTTAAAAAATAATGAATTTAGAAAAAACATCCTTTTTATATTACATTTAAAAAAATATATAATAAATGTAAAAATAATACAAATGTAAAGATGTCAAATATAGCAATAGTAAGTAAGCAAAGATTATTTATAAAGATACTTCTAGACCAGGGTCACAAAGCGCTTGAACGATCAAAAGTAACACACAGTTAAAAATACATACAAATTTAAAAACTAAGGACGAGAGGATACAGTGACTCAAGGTTAAGACAAGACGAAACAAAGATGATTGAAATTGAATCATCAATTAAAAGATTCTTTAAGAAATTAAATAATTCAGTTATTTTTAATAAATTAAATCCTTAAAAAAAAATCAAAAAGTTCATCATTTGAAATGTTTTCATTGAATATTGTGCTCCAGGACCTGTAGTAACCATCTCTGGTGATCACAGCTGTTGAGACAACACTGCTGATGACATCACTGGATAACACTGCTGATGACATCACTGCTGATGACATCACTGCTGATGACATCACTGCTGATGACATCACTGCTGATGACATCACTGCTGATGACATCACTGCTGATGACATCACTGCTGATGACATCACTGCTGATGACATCACTGCTGATGACATCACTGCTGATGACATCACTGCTGATGACATCACTGCTGATGGCATCACTGCTGATGACATCACTGCTGATGACATCACTGCTGATGACATCACTGCTGATGACATCACTGCTGATGACATCACTGCTGATGACATCACTGCTGATGACATCACTGCTGATGACATCACTGCTGATGACATCACTGCTGATGACATCACTGGGGGAAGAGGGGGGGGGGGGGGAGGGGGGGGGGGAGGAGAGGGGGGGGGAGGAGGGGGGGGGGGGGGGGGGGGGGGGGGGGGACCGGGGGGGGGGGAACCCCGGGGGGGGAAACCCCGGGGGGGGGCCCCCCCCCGGGGGGGCCCCCCCCGGGGGGAACCCCCCGGCGGTGGGCACCCCCGCGGGGGACCCCCTTTTTTTCCTTCGCCTCCCTCACGCGAACATGTTTGATAAGATGTTTCTGGCTGCCGCTGGAACCTTCTGGTGTTTACATCCTGAACATAATCGGCGCTGAGGTGGTCCACTTCCCGAGACCACGTCACAAGACTTCCTGAAGATCCGATCTCCGTGTGACCCTGACCTGAGCCGGACCTCGGCCTCAGTACTCGGCTGCTCAGACTGTACATCCCAGCGAGAGAGTATTCTTACGTCAGCCCAACGTTCTTCTTGAGGCTCTGAAGTATCCAGTGCTGTGTCCTGTACACTTAGTGTGTCGAGTACACGAGTGCGTTCACGCTTAGTGTGTGAAAATGTGATCTTAGAGCACTTGAAGAAAGAGAATTGAGTGTGGATCGATGCACACTTTCCACCCTTAACCTTAGTCCTCCATCTTAGTGACGTAGATGAAGCTGGTTACAGTCAGTGATAGAAAGTAGTAGAAGAAGAAGTTGTCGAGTTATTTCCTGTAAGTGTGTAGTGTTTGATTTGAGACAGTACTACCTGCCGTGCAGTGTACTGTAAAGCAGTGTACTTACCTGAGCAGTTGAGTGAACTATCACTTTAAGTGACTCCTGTACTACACATATATACTTGTTACTACACTATCACAACACCAGAGTCAAGTACTGGACAATACTACACATATATACTTGTTACTACACTATCACAACACCAGAGTCAAGTACTGGACAATACTACACATATAAACTTGTTACTACACTATCACAACACCAGAGTCAAGTACTGGACAATACTACACATATATACTTGTTACTACACTATCACAACACCAGAGTCAAGTACTGGGCAATACTACACATATATAATTGTTACTACACTATCACAACACCAGAGTCAAGTACTGGACAATACTACACATATATACTTGTTACTACACTATCACAACACCAGAGTCAAGTAC
Source organism: Callionymus lyra (assembly GCA_016630915.1). NCBI lineage: Eukaryota > Metazoa > Chordata > Actinopteri > Syngnathiformes > Callionymidae > Callionymus > Callionymus lyra. The sequence goes on from JACEEU010000686.1 coordinate 33,240,369, forward strand.
TGGACAATACTACACATATATACTTGTTACTACACTATCACAACACCAGAGTCAAGGACTGGACAATACTACACATATATACGTATACTATACTATACTATACTATATACTATACACTATCACTATACAGTATATCAGTGTATATCCATGTATCGTGATACGCATCAACACAACACACACCACTGAAGTCTTATTATTGTTGAAAGTGATTGTGTACTTCTGAAACACACACGAGTGTTAAATACCTTCACAAACACACACACAAATCCTTCCAAACCAAACAAGTGTGTGAAGCTACAGACGCTCCTTGATTTGTTCGAGTCGATCAACTGTCACTTCAAGGCCGTTCGTTCCTCACGATCCACCAATAAATAAAAGATCCTTCATCACGACGCAGGTTTATTCTTTTGTTCCTCTGGATGAAACCAAGCAGGTATTTTACCCACAAAACATGATTATCTGGAGGTTTATGGATCGTTATTCAAACTGAGCTCTTCCTGGAGCCTGAAGACTCCACTGAATGAAGGAGAATCACATCAGGCGTCGCTCTGACCGTGTTTGGAATCCACGGCCGGATTATAATTGGATTAGAAGGATTAACCTCCGAGTCCCTGCGTTGATGCTCGAAGATGTTCCTCACGCCGAGAACGTTCAACTGGTCCTGGATCATCTCCACACCTGACAAACATCAGACGATTAAACTGTTCTAGGATCTGCTCCGAACACATCAGAGTTAGGACGATGAAACTGTTCTAAGATGTTCCTCACTAGAGGAACGTTTAACTGGTCCTGGATCAGCAACACCTGACAAACATCTGCCAGCTCAAGACTCTCCACTGACTCAGATCCAAACTCCTGAAGCCATCATTCAAATCCTTCTCTGGTGAATCTGGACCATGTTTACAAAACGTTTCTCTGGAAGCTGCTTCTCTGGAAGCTGCTTCTCTGGAAGCTGCTTCTCTGGAAGCTGCTTCTCTGGAAGCTGCTTCTCTGGAAGCTGCTTCTCTGGAAGCTGCTTCTCTGGAAGCTGCTTCTCTGGAAGCTGCTTCTCTGGAAGCTGCTTCTCTGGAAGCTGCTTCTCTGGAAGCTGCTTCTCTGGAAGCTCTCCATTGACTTTTTTAACCTGGTCCCACCACAAGAGCTGCCCATCGTGGGCCTGTTCAAAAAACATTTTTTCATACAACAACCATCTTACTTTGTTGAGGGTTCCATTTGTACTTTTACTTTAGGTCCTTTTTTTAGCTTCATGTCCGACGTCTCCGGTGTATGAAAGTACATCAGTGTTGTTAAACTTTGTCATTAACCAATGGTTGAATTTAACATTTCAAACGTTTTTTAAATGCATTCAATCTTTTTTTTTTATGATTTAATTCAATTATTTCTATATTGAAAGGTTTATTTTTTTTAACAAATCAAATTCATAATTAATTAATTCTTTTTCTGAATTCAATTTTTATTTTATTCGTAGTATTTTAAATTCAATATATAAATGGTAACATCAAAGTATGTTCATGTATAAATGGTTCTTATGCATTAACAAATGTATTTTGTATTTATTATTCATTTACATTTCAACATAACACTCCTTTTTGTGTGTAATTTTTCTAGTTTATATTAATCCCTCAAATCATTTTTTTAGTTTATTTAAGAAATGTTTTGAAAAAAACTCGTATATACAAGAATAAAATTGCAGTTTATTTATCTTAATAAAAGTCACGGCCTAATGACTGAATGTCCTTTTTTTAATGGATTTTTTCGTCTTTCTTTTTGCTTGACGGTCCCTAACAACGTTCACAGCATTGAATGTTGAAGAAGTATAACTGCTCACCCCTGCTGTAGAGACTCCAGACTGAAGCAACAGATCACCGAGCTACTGATCCAACTTTCAACCAATCATGAGACACTCTTTGACCAACAGTTGATATTAAAAAGGCTGTAAATAAAATAATATTTAATTTCCAACATTTCTTTTTGAATTCTTGGTATCAGATTATAAAACTTTATGTGTAAAATATTTTATTTTTTAGTTCAATTATAACTTTTCAATGAACAGATTATTCAATGAATTATTAAAAATAATGAGGTGTTTAAAAAAGAACAACGTTTCGATAGAATTCAACATTTCAAATGTTGAATTAAACCTCAATACTCTGACCTCACTGATGTTCTTCTGTATCCAAGTTAGGACGATTAAACTGTTCTAGGATCTGCTACGGACGGAAACACATCAAAGTTAGGACGATTAAACTGTTCTAGGATCTGCTACGGACGGAAAAACATCAAAGTTAGGAAGATTAAACTGTTCTAGGATCTGCTACGAACGGAAAAACATCAAAGTTAGGACGATTAAACTGTTCTAGGATCTGCTGCTACGAACGGAAAAACATCAAAGTTAGGAAGACGATTAAACTGTTCTAGGATCTGCTACGAACGGAAAAACATCAAAGTTAGGACGATTAAAAAAAACCAAAAAAAAAAAAAAAAAAAAAAAAAAAAAAAAAAAAAACTTTCTAAGAACCTCCCCCCACGCAAAAAACTCAAAGTTAGGATTAAACTGTTCTAGGATCTGCTACGAACGGAAAAACATCAAAGTTAGGACGATTAAACTGTTCTAGGATCTGCTACGAACGGAAAAACATCAAAGTTAGGACGATTAAACTGTTCTAGGATCTGCTACGAACGGAAAAACATCAAAGTTAGGACGATTAAACTGTTCTAGGATCTGCTACGAACGGAAAAACATCAAAGTTAGGACGATTAAACTGTTCTAGGATCTGCTACACCGCGAACCAAAGTAGGAAAACATCAAAGTTAGGACGATTAAACTGTTCTAGGATCTGCTACGAACGGAAAAACATCAAAGTTAGGACGATTAAACTGTTCTAGGATCTGCTAGCGAACGGAAAAACATCAAAGTTAGGACGATTAAACTGTTCTAGGATCTGCTACGAACGGAAAAACATCAAAGTTAGGAAGATTAAACTGTTCTAGGATCTGCTACGAACGGAAAAACATCAAAGTTAGGACGATTAAACTGTTCTAGGATCTGCTACGGACGGAAAAACATCAAAGTTAGGACGCTACGATTAAACTGTTCTAGGATCTGCTAAATTTTAGGATCTGCTACGAACGGAAAAACATCAAAGTTAGGAAGATTAAACTGTTCTAGGATCTGCTACGAACGGAAAAACATCAAAGTTAGGACGATTAAACTGTTCTAGGATCTGCTACGAACGGAAAAACATCAAAGTTAGGACGATTAAACTGTTCTAGGATCTGCTACGAACGGAAAAACATCAAAGTTAGGAAGTTAAACTGTTCTAGGATCTGCTACTAAGGACTGGAAAAACATCAAAGTTAGGACGATTAAACTGTTCTAGGATCTGCTACGAACGGAAAAACATCAAAGTTAGGACGATTAAACTGTTCTAGGATCTGCTACGAACGGAAAAACATCAAAGTTAGGACGATTAAACTGTTCTAGGATCTGCTACGGACGGAAAAACATCAAAGTTAGGACGATTAAACTGTTCTAGGATCTGCTACGGACGGAAAAACATCAAAGTTAGGAAGATTAAACTGTTCTAGGATCTGCTACGAACGGAAAAACATCAAAGTTAGGACGATTAAACTGTTCTAGGATCTGCTACGGACGGAAAAACATCAAAGTTAGGACGATTAAACTGTTCTAGGATCTGCTAGGATCGCACGGAAAAACATCAAAGTTAGGAAGATTAAACTGTTCTAGGATCTGCTACGAACGGAAAAACATCAAAGTTAGGAAGATTAAACTGTTCTAGGATCTCCCCCCACCACAACAAAGAAGGAAAAAAAATTCTTCATTAATTCACGCCCGGGCGCCCCGGAGGTTCCTCGCTCAGACGACTGTCCATCACTTCTGATCAAACGTTGACTCCGGCTCTGGTGGTTCTTGTCTCCGGATGTTTAGAAAGGATTAGAGTGACACGTGGGCGAGAATGAATTGAAGGTGTGTGTGTGTGTGTTTGTGTGTGTCTGTGTGTGTGTGTGTGTGTGTGTGTGTGAGGATTACACAGTGTTGCAGCTCGAGCAGAAGAAAAAGCTGATTTCATTTTAATCACAAGTGAAACAGTGTCTCCTCTGCTTTATTGACTATAACAAGATGGTGGTCGTCTGAACGACTCCAATTACTCTCTGCTATCGTCAACATGAGTGTCTTAACAACCGACAATTATGTTTGTGAACACACACTCAAGTGTGAGAGAACATGTTTCATTCATTCATTCATTTTCTACCGCTTTATCCCGGGGTCGCGGGGAGACTGGAGTCTATCCCAGTGTCATAGGGTGAGAGGCAGGGGACACCCTGGACAGGACGCCAGTCTGTCTCAGGACACACAAAGACACACAACCATTCACACACACACTCATAGCTACGGACAATTTCATAAGGTGGTCAATCCACCTCTGTATGTTTTTGGACTGTGGGAGGAAACCGGAGTGTCCGGAGTAAACCCACACAAACACAGGAGAACAAACAAACTACACACACAGGAAGGTCACTAGTTGACTCCCTCCAGTCCTGGAAGTGAACCAGCAACCTTAACCCGCGCTACAATCACCTTAAATAAAGACACATATCCGTTTCTGACCCGAAATTAAAGTATTACGTCGTACTTTATCGTTGTATTTCTGGTGTGGAGTTGGTTTGAATACTTCGGTAGCAAGTATGTGTTCTCGTGACGAGTGGTTCTTCTGTGCCACATGAGGTGTCTCAGCACCTGTGGTGTCTCAGCACCTGTGGTGTCTCAGCACCTGTGGTGTCTCAACACCTGTGGTGTCTCAACACCTGTGGTGTCTCAACACCTGTGGTGTCTCAACACCTGTGGTGTCTCAGCACCTGTGGTGTCTCAGCACCTGTGGTGTCTCAGCACCTGTGGTGTCTCAACACCTGTGGTGTCTCAACACCTGTGGTGTCTCAGCACCTGTGGTGTCTCAACACCTGTGGTGTCTCAGCACCTGTGGTGTCTCAGCACCTGTGGTGTCTCAGCACCTGTGGTGTCTCAGCACCTGTGGTGTCTCAGCACCTGTGGTGTCTCAGCACCTGTGGTGTCTCAGCACCTGTGGTGTCTCAGCCCGTGGTGTCACAGCACCTGTG
>JACEEU010000686.1:33255504-33285504 GCA_016630915.1 Callionymus lyra
ACGACGACCTCCGCGGCCGCATGTGAAGGTCAGGCTGAATAATGGATGATGACGGAGAAGACGAATGGAGTTGAGAATATTTCATGTCCTGAGAAAAATACTTTTGTGTTAACTTGATAGTATAGATAACAGTTTTACACTTCTAGTATTGTCTAGTACTTGACTCTGGTGTTTTGATAGTGTAGTAACAAGTATATATGTGTAGTATTGTCCAGTACTTGACTCTGGTGTTGTGATAGTGTAGTAACAAGTATATATGTGTAGTATTGTCCAGTACTTGACTCTGGTGTTGTGATAGTGTAGTAACAAATATGTATGTGTAGTATTGTCCAGTGCTTGACTCTGGTGTTGTGATAGTGTAGTAACAAGTATAGAAGTATTGTCAAGTACTTGACTCTGGTGTTGTGATAGTGTAGTAACAAGTATATATGTGTAGTATTGTCCAGTACTTGACTCTAGCGTTGTGATAGTGTAGTAACAAGTATATATGTGTAGTATTGTCCAGTACTTGACTCTGGTGTTATGATAGTGTAGTAACAAGTATATATTTGTAGTATTGTCCAGTACTTGACTCTGGTGTTGTGATAGTGTAGTAACAAGTATATATGTGTAGTATTGTCCAGTACTTGACTCTGGTGTTATGATAGTGTAGTAACAAGTATATATGTGTAGTATTGTCCAGTACTTGACTCTGGTGTTATGATAGTGTAGTAACAAGTATATATGTGTAGTATTGTCCAGTACTTGACTCTGGTGTTATGATAGTGTAGTAACAAGTATATATGTGTAGTATTGTCCAGTACTTGACTCTGGTGTTATGATAGTGTAGTAACAAGTATATATGTGTAGTATTGTCCAGTACTTGACTCTGGTGTTATGATAGTGTAGTAACAAGTATATATGTGTAGTATTGTCCAGTACTTGACTCTGGTGTTATGATAGTGTAGTAACAAGTATATATGTGTAGTATTGTCCAGTACTTGACTCTGGTGTTATGATAGTGTAGTAACAAGTATATATGTGTAGTATTGTCCATTACTTGACTCTGGTGTTATGATAGTGTAGTAACAAGTATATATGTGTAGTATTGTCCATTACTTGACTCTGGTGTTGTGATAGTGTAGTAACAAGTATATATGTGTAGTATTGTCCAGTACTTGACTCTGGTGTTATGGTAGTGTAGTAACAAGTATATATTTGTAGTATTGTCCAGTACTTGACTCTGGTGTTATGATAGTGTAGTAACAAGTATATATGTGTAGTATTGTCCATTACTTGACTCTGGTGTTATGATAGTGTAGTAACAAGTATATATGTGTAGTATTGTCCATTACTTGACTCTGGTGTTGTGATAGTGTAGTAACAAGTATATATGTGTAGTATTGTTGAGTACTTGACTCTGGTGTTGTGATAGTGTAGTAACAAGTATATATGTGTAGTATTGTTGAGTACTTGACTCTGGTGTTATGATAGTGTAGTAACAAGTATATATGTGTAGTATTGTCCATTACTTGACTCTGGTGTTGTGATAGTGTAGTAACAAGTATATATGTGTAGTATTGTTGAGTACTTGACTCTGGTGTTGTGATAGTGTAGTAACAAGTATATATGTGTAGTATTGTTGAGTACTTGACTCTGGTGTTATGATAGTGTAGTAACAAGTATATATGTGTAGTATTGTCCAGTACTTGACTCTGGTGTTGTGATAGTGTAGTAACAAGTATATATGTGTAGTATTGTCCAGTACTTGACTCTGGTGTTGTGATAGTGTAGTAACAAGTATATATGTGTAGTATTGTCCAGTACTTGACTCTGGTGTTGTAGTATTTACAGACCACATGACTCTTGACGAAGTCGTAACCACTTGTTTTCAAACCAAAATATGTCCAAACATCAGCTTTAAAAGCTGCTGGAGTCACTGTATCCTCTCGTCCTCAGCCATCATTCACATTAGTTGGTGTCAAAACTGCATAACAACATGTTGAAGATGATTCTTTCTCTCTTCAGTCATGTGACCGGATCCAAACTGCGTCGCCTCCTCCTCGCCTGCAGGCCGTTCATCAAGCGCGCCAGCATCGTCTCCGTCCACGTGAGTCTGTCGCCGTCGGTAACGCCAGCAGAGCCCCGACCTCTGACCTCTGACCCCTGCTCCAGGTGTTCATCATCATGTGTGCGCGGCTGCACCTGATGGGAGGATCCATGCCGCTCTTCTCCGAGCAGGATAACCCCGCCTCCTTCTCCCCTCACCTGCTCACCAGGTGTGTGTGTCGTCAGACACTCTTGTGTTCATAATGAGGAGTTATTATGGGATGTTTGACGATCTGTCCACACTGTCAACAAACACAACAAAGTAGAGTGTGTGTGTAAGTACTGCCTTCAGTTGTCAGCCACTACATTTGAGAGTTAAATTAAATCATCGTCAGTGTGTTTGTGTTTGTGTTTGACCTTCTACACAAACTCAGAGGATTATTGTCATTATAGTCAGTGTGTTTGTGTTTGTGTTTGACCTTCTACACAAACTCAGAGGATTATTGTCATTATAGTCAGTGTGTTTGTGTTTGTGTTTGTGTTTGTCCTTCTACACAAACTCAGAGGATTATTGTCATTATAGTCAGTGTGTTTGTGTTTGTGTTTGACCTTCTACACAAACTCAGAGGATTATTGTCATTATAGTCAGTGTGTTTGTGTTTGTGTTTGTGTTTGTCCTTCTACACAAACTCAGAGGATTATTGTCATTATAGTCAATGTGTCTGTGTTTGTGTTTGTCCTTCTACACAAACTCAGAGGATTATTGTCATTATAGTCAGTGTGTTTGTGTTTGTGTTTGTCCTTCTACACAAACTCAGAGGATTATTGTCATTATAGTCAGTGTGTCTGTGTTTGTGTTTGTCCTTCTACACAAACTCAGAGGATTATTGTCATTATAGTCAGTGTGTTTGTGTTTGTGTTTGACCTTCTACACAAACTCAGAGGATTATTGTCATTATAGTCAGTGTGTTTGTGTTTGTCCTTCTACACAAACTCAGAGGATTATTGTCATTATAGTCAGTGTGTTTGTGTTTGTCCTTCTACACAAACTCAGAGGATTATTGTCATTATAGTCAGTGTGTTTGTGTTTGTGTTTGTCCTTCTACACAAACTATGCTCTAATTGATCAACTCTCCAAGTGTTTGAAACAAACACAGAATTAATGAAGCCGTGATTAAAACAATCAAACCAATACAGTGTAAACAATCCTGCTTTGAGGACACACACGCACGCACACACTTGTGTGTCCTCTCCACGTTTGTGTTGTTCACTGATACCATGTGTGTGTGTGTGTCCTCTCCATGTTTGTGTTGTTCACTGAGACCATGTGTGTGTGTGTGTCCTCTCCATGTTTGTGTTGTTCACTGAGACCATGTGTGTGTGTGTCCTCTCCATGTTTGTGTTGTTCACTGAGACCATTTGTGTGTGTGTGTCCTCTCCACATTTGTGTTGTTCACTAAGACCATGTGTGTGTGTGTGTCCTCTCCAAGTTTGTGTTGTTCACTGAGACCATGTGTGTGTGTGTCCTCTCCACGTTTGTGTTGTTCACTGAGACCATGTGTGTGTGTGTGTCCTCTCCACGTTTGTGTTGTTCACTGAGACCATGTGTGTGTGTGTGTCCTCTCCATGTTTGTGTTGTTCACTGAGACCATGTGTGTGTGTGTGTCCTCTCCATGTTTGTGTTGTTCACTGAGACCATGTGTGTGTGTGTCCTCTCCATGTTTGTGTTGTTCACTGAGACCATTTGTGTGTGTGTGTCCTCTCCACATTTGTGTTGTTCACTGAGACCATGTGTGTGTGTGTGTCCCTCTCCAAGTTTGTGTTGTTCACTGAGACCATGTGTGTGTGTGTCCTCTCCATGTTTGTGTTGTTCACTGAGACCATGTGTGTGTGTGTGTCCTCTCCATGTTTGTGTTGTTCACTGAGACCATGTGTGTGTGTGTGTCCTCTCCATGTTTGTGTTGTTCACTGAGACCATGTGTGTGTGTGTGTCCTCTCCATGTTTGTGTTGTTCACTGAGACCATGTGTGTGTGTGTGTTTCTCCATGTTTGTGTTGTTCACTGAGACCATGTGTGTGTGTGTGTCCTCTCCATGTTTGTGTTGTTCACTGAGACCATGTGTGTGTGTGTGTGTGTCCTCTCCATGTTTGTGTTGTTCACTGAGACCATGTGTGTGTGTGTGTCCTCTCCATGTTTGTGTTGTTCACTGAGACCATGTGTGTGTGTGTGTCCTCTCCATGTTTGTGTTGTTCACTGAGACCATGTGTGTGTGTGTGTCCTCTCCATGTTTGTGTTGTTCACTGAGACGTTGTGTGTGTGTGTGTCCTCTCCATGTTTGTGTTGTTCACTGAGACGTTGTGTAATCTGTCATTAGTCTCATCATCAGCTCAGGACATTTACAGCACATTCTCATATCAAGTCTTCGTCTCATCGCTGTGACTGCTTGAGTCACGACTGCACCTCGTGTAACAGCTTTGTTATTATTGTTGCTACTGGTGTAACATGTATATAGTAACATTGTTGCTACAGTAAGTTGAGAACATTGTTGCTAAAGTTGTTGTTATCTTTGTTATTATTGTTGCTACTGGGGTAACATGTATATAGTAACATTGTTGCTACAGTAAGTTGAGAACATTGTTGCTAAAGTTGTTGTTATCTTTGTTATTATTGTTGCTACTGGGGTAACATGTATATAGTAACATTGTTGCTACAGTAAGTTGAGAACATTGTTGCTAAAGTTGTTGTTATCTTTGTTATTATTGTTGCTACTGGGGTAACATGTATATAGTAACATTGTTGCTACAGTAAGTTGCGAAGATTGTTGCTAAAGTTGTTGTTAGCTTTGTTAATATTGATGCTACTGGGCTAACATGTATATCTTAGCTAACATCGCTGCTATTGTTTTCAAATGTTGCTACAAACATTGTTGCTACAAAAAGTTGCTAAGATTGTTTCCAAATGTACTTAATGTAGTTGCTAAGGTTTGTTGTTAGCTTGGCTAACTGTGCTGTATTGTAGTAACTAAGATTGTCGGTACAATAAATTGCCAAGTTTCCTTTTTATTTTTTCTATTGTCGTCACATGATGAATGTAGCGTTTCAAAAATACAAAACATTTTTTTAAATCTACAAAAGTTGCTTCAATTTGATCATTTTTGCTCTTTTATTACGCCGCGATACGTTAAACCCGCGCTCGACAATCGCTAATGTCTCAATTGTAGTTTAAACTGATATACTTTATGATTCCTTTTGTCAACACAAAACACTCTTTCATTTCACTATTGTCTCTAAGATTAGATCAAACGTTCTTCTGTCCTTTAAACCCGATTTCGAAACAACATTTTCTTGTCGCCGGCAGCGACGACGATCCATCATCTCACGACTCATCTGTCACTGACCTGGTGTGTGTACGTGTGAGTCGAGCTGAGGATGTTTGTGTGTTTCTTCACGACAGCAGCTCCATGAACGAAGCTGAGTCTTATTTACAAACTGTTCTGATGCTGAAGCTTCACACGTTCATCAGTTTATCTGTCGACGATCTACGAGGAGAAAAACATCGATAAAAACACCAAACGATTCAACGTTATCATGTGATTCAAACAGAAATGAATGAAAGTAAATTCAAATATAAGTGTCAAACATTATATATTTCGACTTCTAATAACATTTTAATCATAAAAGTTGTTAAATGAATTAAAATTACAATAATAAATCATTTAAAAAAAGAGATTACGCTAAAGGTATCATCAGAGTATTTAATGAATTTAACATTTAAATCTTTTTTATTGACGTTTTTGCATTGATTTTAAATTGTTTAAATCATTTAATTCAATTATTTATATATTAAAAGTTTTGTTTTATTTAGTTATTAAAGAAAACAATATTTTTTATATATATATTTTTATACATATATATGTATAGATAGATGGATAGATGGATGTATATATACATATATATGTATAGATAGATAGAGGATGGTATATATATATATGTATAGATAGATAGATGGATGTATATATATATATATGTATAGATAGATAGATGGATGTATATATATATATATGTATAGATAGATAGATGGATGTATATATATATATGTATAGATAGATAGATGGATGTATATATATATATGTATAGATAGATAGATGGATGTATATATATATATTAATAATGGATTATATATATATGTATAGATAATATTATATATATAGATAGATAGATGGATGTATATATATATATATGTATAGATAGATAGATGGATGTATATATATATATATATATATGTATAGATAGATAGATGGATGTATATATATATGTATAGATAGATAGATAGATGGATGTATATATATATGTATAGATAGATAGATGGATGTATATATATATGTATAGATAGATAGATGGATGTATATATATATATATGTATAGATAGATAGATGGATGTATATATATATGTATAGATAGATAGATGGATGTATATATATATATGTATAGATAGATAGATGGATGTATATATATATGTATAGATAGATAGATGGATGTGTATATATATATATATATATATACTTTATATATATATATATATATATATATATACATATGTATGTATAGATAGATGGATGTACAAATGGATGGATGGATGAATAGATAGATAGATTAATTCAATTTTAGGAAAAAAAACACCTTTCAATATACTAATTATTAAATGTTGTGGTAAAAAATAACAACATAGCTATAAAAAAAATTCAAAGTTTTGAGATTTTAAATGTTAAAATCAACCCTTGAATATTAATACATATTAAATTAACTTTATACATAAACTGAAAGAGGAAAACACTGATTAAATAAGGAGTGATGAAGAAAGAAATGCTCATAAAACGCTATAGTTTACTCAATAATAAACTGCACGTGTGTCAAAAATAAAACTGTAAAAGACATTTAAGTTTATAATGAATAAATGTGACACTTAGAACGAGTGAGACGGTGAAACAACAAGTGATGAAGAAAGTCCATCTCTCACCTTCAGCATGATGGAGGTCACATGACGCTTCTCTCCTCAGGGTCCTCACCTACCTGTACCTGCTGAGCTTCAACGCTCGGCTGCTGCTGGCGCCGCTGGTTCTGTGCTACGACTGGCAGGTGGGCAGCATCCCCCTGGTGGAGACTCTGGGCGACGCCAGGAACCTGTTCACACTGCTGCTGCTGCTGGTGATGACGGCGCTCACGCTGCACTGCCTCGTCTCGCTGCAGGTGAGGACATCCCAGAACCATCAGGAGATCCTGATCCACGGACCTCAGAGCCCGAGCTGGGGTGTAAGTCTGGATCAGATCACTGATGGAAGGTCTGACCATGAATAGATCTGAAAGTAAGAACCAGAATTTTAAAATGATCCTGAAAGAAACTGGCAGCCAGTGAAGAGTTTGAAGGAGAAATGTGAGTTCTTCTACTAGAGCAGTCAGTGAAGAGTTTGAAGGAGAAATGTGAGTTCTTCTACTAGAGCAGCCAGTGAAGAGTTTGAAGGAGAAATGTGAGTTCTTCTACTAGAGCAGCCAGTGAAGAGTTTGAAGGAGAAATGTGAGTTCTTCTACTAGAGCAGCCAGTGAAGAGTTTGAAGGAGAAATGTGAGTTCTTCTACTAGAGCAGCCAGTGAAGAGTTTGAAGGAGAAATGTGAGTTCTTCTACTAGAGCAGCCAGTGAAGAGTTTGAAGGAGAAATGCGAGTTCTTCTACTAGAGCAGCCAAAGAGTTTGAAGGAGAAATGTGAGTTCTTCTACTGGAGCAGCCAGTGAAGAGTTTGAAGGAGAAATGTGAGTTCTTCTACTAGAGCAGCCAGTGAAGAGTTTGAAGGAGAAATGTGAGTTCTTCTACTAGAGCAGCCAGTGAAGAGTTTGAAGGAGAAATGTGAGTTCTTCTACTAGAGCAGCCAGTGAAGAGTTTGAAGGAGAAATGTGAGTTCTTCTACTAGAGCAGCCAGTGAAGAGTTTGAAGGAGAAATGTGAGTTCTTCTACTAGAGCAGCCAGTGAAGAGTTTGAAGGAGAAATGTGAGTTCTTCTAGTTCTTCTACTAGAGCAGCCAGTGAAGAGTTTGAAGGAGAAATGTGAGTTCTTCTACTAGAGCAGCCAGTGAAGAGTTTGAAGGAGAAATGTGAGTTCTTCTACTAGAGCAGCCAGTGAAGAGTTTGAAGGAGAAATGTGAGTTCTTCTACTAGAGCGGCCAGTGAAGAGTTTGAAGGAGAAATGTGAGTTCTTCTACTAGAGCAGCCAGTGAAGAGTTTGAAGGAGAAATGTGAGTTCTTCTACTAGAGCAGCCAGTGAAGAGTTTGAAGGAGAAATGTGAGTTCTTCTACTAGAGCGGCTCAGAATTCTGGCTGCAGAGTTTTGTATGAACTGCAGGCGAGACACATCCTTCTTGTTTAGACACTAAATAAACTGTTACAATAGTGTAAACAACACAAACACATTATAAGATCCAGATCATGTTGTGACAACATTTAAGTTTATGCGCAGAAACCAGGATTATTGGAACTGAAAATGTGGTAACCATGGAAACGTACATGACTTATTATACTAACTCTTAGTACTCAGTAATCAGCAGCACCAGAATATTTTTCATCTTTACAAATGTTGCTATAGTAGTCATTATCCTTTATTAAGGTTAGGAATTAAAAAATATATTGAATTTGGAAAAGTTTTTTTATTATTGGAGCTAAAATGTCAAACTTTTATGTGTAAAAAAAAAAAGGAAAATATTATAAAATAAAAACATGATTTAAATGTATTTCTCGAGCCGAACAAATGTATTTATGAACCAAACCCTCTGTGACAGGAAGTCTAATGATGTCGTCTTTTCATTTGAATTAAACATATGATGAAACTGACCTGTTGAAAAATACTTTATTTTCTCTGCAAAAGTATTTTTTATCAGTACAAATACATTTGTAATGAAGCTACATCTGTGACTCCATCTGTCCTGGATCTTTACTTTCTTTATTCCCACAATAATCATCTTTATGATGAAGATCGAACACAGTCACAGTGACTTTTTATATTATTATTTTATTATTTCTTTAGTATTCAATTTAAAAAATAAATGTTTCTCTTGTTGATTGAAGGGAAAACATTTTTGATTGTTACTGGAAAAGTGTTGATTAAAAAACCTTTTCAAATTAAATATATATAGAATTTTGATTAAAAACAAAGCAACGTTTTCTTTACAACAAAGAATCGAATCCACCTTCGAACACGTTTTTCCTCACAACAAACTCGAAGGAATGAAAGTCAAACTACAATGTTTGGATGAAATACATGTTATTTTCTTCCTTGTTACGTCCATTTTAAAGCCAGCAGCAGCTGATAAATATACAAATATATATACAAATATACATATTTGACTGTGAGTCTGTGACCGTCCACAGTTGTGTGTACGTGTGCGTCAGTGTGCGTCAGTGTGCGTCAGTGTGCGTCAGTGTGCGTCCGTGTGCGTCGATGACTTCCGTCTGACTGAACACTTGTGGGCGAGAAGGTGGAAACTAAGGAGCAGCAGAAGGTTTTCTCTCAGCATCGTCTGACATGTGTTGACTCAACCAGGCTGGTCGCCACGGTAACGAGGTGAAGAACAAGAGCTCGGATCATGATTGAAACCAGCAGACGATGGTGTTATTAGTTTTGTTGGTGTTATTATTAGTGTTGTTGGTGTTATTATTAGTTTTGTTGGTGTTATTATTAGTGTTGTTGGTGTTATTATTAGTTTTGTTGGTGTTATTATTAGTGTTGTTGGTGTTATTATTAGTTTTGTTGGTGTTATTATTAGTGTTGTTGGTGTTATTATTAGTTTTGTTGGTGTTATTATTAGTGTTGTTGGTGTTATTATTAGTGTTGTTGGTGTTATTATTAGTGTTGTTGGTGTTATTATTAGTTTTGTTGGTGTTATTATTAGTGTTGTTGGTGTTATTATTAGTGTTGTTGGTGTTATTATTAGTGTTGTTGGTGTTATTATTAGTTTTGTTGGTGTTATTATTAGTGTTGTTGGTGTTATTATTAGTGTTGTTGGTGTTATTATTAGTGTTGTTGGTGTTATTATTAGTGTTGTTGGTGTTATTATTAGTGTTGTTTTTGTTGGTGTTATTATTAGTGTTGTTGGTGTTATTATTAGTGTTGTTGGTGTTATTATTAGTGTTGTTGGTGTTATTATTAGTTGTGGTGTTATTATTAGTGTTGTTGGTGTTATTATTAGTGTTGTTGGTGTTATTATTAGTGTTGTTGGTGTTATTATTAGTGTTGTTGGTGTTATTATTAGTTTTGTTGGTGTTATTATTAGTGTTGTTGGTGTTATTATTAGTGTTGTTGGTGTTATTATTAGTGTTGTTGGTGTTATTATTAGTGTTGTTGGTGTTATTATTAGTGTTGTTGGTGTTATTATTAGTTTGTTGGTGTTATTATTAGTTTTGTTGGGGTATTATTAGGTTGGTGTTGTTGGTGTTGTTATTAGTTTGTTGGTGTTATTATTAGTTTGTTGGTGTTATTGTGTTGTTATTATTAGTGTTGTTGGTGTTATTATTGTGTTGTTGGTGTTATTATTAGTTTTGTTGGTGTTATTATTAGTGTTGTTGGTGTTATTATTAGTGTTGTTGGTGTTATTATTAGTGTTGTTGGTGTTATTATTAGTGTTGTTGTTGGTGTTGGATTATTAGTGTTGTTGGTGTTATTATTAGTTGTTGGTGGTTTATTATTAGTGTTGTTGGTGTTATTATTAGTTTGTTGGTGTTGTTTATTGGTTTATTATTAGTTTTGTTGTGTTATTATTAGTTGTGTTATTATTAGTTTTGTTGGTGTTATTATGTTGTTGGTGTTATTGTTTGTTGGTGTTATTATTAGTTTTGTTGGTTTATTAGTGTTGTTGGTGTTATTATTAGTGTTGTTGGTGTTATTATTAGTGTTGTTGGTGTTATTATTAGTGTTGTTGGTGTTATTATTAGTGTTGTTGGTGTTATTATTAGTGTTGTTGGTGTTATTATTAGTGTTGTTGGTGTTATTATTAGTGTTGTTGGTGTTATTATTAGTGTTGTTGGTGTTATTATTAGTGTTGGTGTTATTATTAGTGGTGGTGTTATTATTAGTGTTGTTGGTGTTTTATTAGTGTTATTGTTGGTGTTGGTTATTATTAGTGTTGTTGGTGTATTATTAGTGTTGTTGGTGTTATTATTAGTGTTGTTTGTTGTTTTGTTGGTTTATTAGTTTTGTTGTGTATATTAGTGTTGTTGGTGTTATTTTAGTTTTGGTGTTATTATTAGTTTGTTGGTGTTATTATTAGTTTTGTTGGTGTTATTATTAGTGTTGTTGGTGTTATTATTAGTGTTGTTGGTGTTATTATTAGTGTTGTTGGTGTTATTATTAGTGTTGTTGGTGTTATTATTAGTGTTGTTGGTGTTATTATTAGTGTTGTTGGTGTTATTATTAGTTTTGTTGGTGTTATTATTAGTTTTGTTGGTGTTATTATTAGTTTTGTTGGTGTTATTATTAGTGTTGTTGGTGTTATTATTAGTGTTGTTGGTGTTATTATTAGTGTTGTTGGTGTTATTATTAGTGTTGTTGGTGATATTAGTTGTTGGGTTATTATTAGTTTGTGGTGTTATTATTAGTTTTGTTGGTGTTATTATTAGTGTTGTTGGTGTTATTATTAGTTTTGTTGGTGTTATTATTAGTGTTGTTGGTGTTATTATTAGTGTTGTTGGTGTTATTATTAGTGTTGTTGGTGTTATTATTAGTGTTGTTGGTGTTATTATTAGTTTTGTTGGTGTTATTATTAGTTTTGTGTTATTATGTGTTGTTGGTGTTATTATTAGTGCTTGTTGGTGTTATTATTAGTGTTGTTGGTGTTATTATTAGTTTGTTGGTGTTATTATTAGTTTTGTTGGTGTTATTATTAGTGTTGTTGGTGTTATTATTAGTTTTGTTGGTGTTATTATTAGTGTTGTTGGTGTTATTATTAGTGTTGTTGGTGTTATTATTAGTTTTGTTGGTGTTATTATTAGTGTTGGTGTTATTATTAGTTTTGTTGGTGTTATTATTAGTGTTGTTGGTGTTATTATTAGTGTTGTTGGTGTTATTATTAGTTTTGTTGGTGTTATTATTAGTGTTGTTGGTGTTATTATTAGCCTTTGTTGGTGTTATTATTTGTTGGTGTATTATTAGTTGGTGTTATTATTAGTGCTTTGTTGGTTGTTATTATTAGTTTTGTTGGTGTTATTATTAGTGTTGTTGGTGTTATTATTAGTTTTGTTGGTGTTATTATTAGTGTTGTTGGTGTTATTATTAGTGTTGTTGGTGTTATTATTAGTGTTGTTGGTGTTATTATTAGTGTTGTTGGTGTTATTATTTGTTGGGTTATTATAGTGTTGTTGGTGTTATTATTAGTGTTTGTTGGTGTTGGATTATTAGTGTTGTTGGTGTTATTATTAGTGTTGTTGGTGTTATTATTAGTGTTGTTGGTGTTATTATTAGTGTTGTTGGTGTTATTATTAGTTTTGTTGGTGTTATTATTAGTGTTGTTGGTGTTATTATTAGTTTTGTTGGTGTTATTATTAGTGTTGTTGTATTAAAGAAAACTTCAATCAAAAAATGGATTAAATCAAAAGTATAAATGAATTAAATCTAAATTCTATGTATTTTTAACGTTTAAATGTTTTTAAATCAACAGTTTTTCAGTCACAATCAAAAATGTTTTCGCTTCAATTTCGCTTTTAAATTGAATAATAAAGAAATAATAAAATAATAATATAAAAAGTCACTGTGACTGTGTTTGATTATAAAGATGATTATTGTGGGAATAAAGAAAGTAAAGATCCAGGACAGATGGAGTCACAGATGTAGCTTCATTACAAATGTATTTGTACTGATAAAAAATACTTTTGCAGAGAAAAAAGTCTCAGTTTTAGTATATATTTAGTTTTAATTTAAAGACGACATCATTAGACTTCCTGTCACAGAAGGTTTGGTTCATATATTTGTTCGGCTCCAGAATTGAATATGAAAACAACATGAGGCTCTGAGCCAATGAGAGAGTTTGTTGATGATCAGGAAGTGACTCCAGAGATGAAGTGTGGTGTGATTGTGTGATAGTTGCTTCTTTGTTGTGCGTTTGTGAATATTTGACACGGTTTGCTCTGATGTTTTCATCAATGATGGATCAGATCCTCACACATGCTATTTGAAGGTTCGCTCTCTCGTGTGTGTGTGCGTCCCTTCACTGTGTGGGTCCATGTTAGAACTGTGTGCGTCCCTTCACTGTGTGGGTCCATGTTAGAACTGTGTGCGTCCCTTCACTGTGTGGGTCCATGTTAGAACTGTGTGCGTCCCTTCACTGTGTGGGTCCATGTTAGAACTGTGTGCGTCCCTTCACTGTGTGGGTCCATGTTAGAACTGTGTGCGTCCCTTCACTGTGTGGGTCCATGTTAGAACTGTGTGCGTCCCTTCACTGTGTGGGTCCATGTTAGAACTGTGTGCGTCCCTTCACTGTGTGGGTCCATGTTAGAACTGTGTGCGTCCCTTCACTGTGTGGGTCCATGTTAGAACTGTGTGCGTCCCTTCACTGTGTGGGTCCATGTTAGAACTGTGTGCGTCCCTTCACTGTGTGCGTCCCTTCACTGTGTGGGTCCATGTTAGAACTGTGTGCGTCCCTTCACTGTGTGGGTCCATGTTAGAACTGTGTGCGTCCCTTCACTGTGTGGGTCCATGTTAGAACTGTGTGCGTCCCTTCACTGTGTGGGTCCATGTTAGAACTGTGTGCGTCCCTTCACTGTGTGGGTCCATGTTAGAACTGTGTGCGTCCCTTCACTGTGTGGGTCCATGTTAGAACTGTGTGCGTCCCTTCACTGTGTGGGTCCATGTTAGAACTGTGTGCGTCCCTTCACTGTGTGGGTCCATGTTAGAACTGTGTGCGTCCCTTCACTGTGTGGGTCCATGTTAGAACTGTGTGCGTCCCTTCACTGTGTGGGTCCATGTTAGAACTGTGTGCGTCCCTTCACTGTGTGGGTCCATGTTAGAACTGTGTGCGTCCCTTCACTGTGTGGGTCCATGTTAGAACTGTGTGCGTCCCTTCACTGTGTGCGTCTATGTTAGAACTGTGTGCGTCCCTTCACTGTGTGGGTCCATGTTAGAACTGTGTGCGTCCCTTCACTGTGTGGGTCCATGTTAGAACTGTGTGTTACCGTTACACACATATGAACATGTTCCTGACACGTGTGTGTGTGTGTGTGTGTGTGTGGTTGTGTGTCCACAGAGGCAGGACAGTGTCCAGGTGTTGGTGGGTTTGTTGTTCCTGGTCTTTCCCTTCATTCCCGCCAGCAACCTCTTCTTCAGGGTCGGCTTCGTGGTGGCAGAGCGGGTTCTCTACATGCCCAGGTGAGTGTGTGTGTGTGTGAGTGTGTGTGTGAGTGTGAGTGTGTGAGTGTGTGAGTGTGAGTGTGACGTCATGTTGTGTAGCAGAACTTTCTCGACTCAACCATGTAGTAACTTCTCATCATGACCATGTTTTACACTTTATTACTTTATAAAGTTGCTCTGAAATCTGGACGAACAAGAGGTTACGAGAGTCTATTATGATGTAATAATGACTTCACTCCTCTTTGATTAAAACACACTCGTGTATATGTATAAGTTAAATAAATACTATTATAAACGTGGAAACAATAAATACATTTGTTTATACAATTAATTTTCTGCATTTTCAGGATACGTTGGGTTTTTGTCTGTATGTGTGTACATGTGTGTGTGTGTGTTTGAACATGTGTGTAAGTGTGTGTGTAAGTGTTTGTGTGTGTGTGTGTGAACGTGTGTGTGAACGTGTGTGTTTGAACATGTCTGTGTGTGTGTGTACATACGTGTGTGTGTTAGTGTGTGTTTGTACATGTCTGTGTGTGTGTGTGTTTGTACATGTCTGTATGTGTGTAAAAGCGTGAGTGTGTGTACAAGTGTGTACAAGTGTGAGTGTGGGTTATGTTTGAACATGTGTGTGTGTGTGTTTGAATGAATGTGTTTGGGTGTACAAGTGTGTGTGTGTGTTTGAACATGTGTGCGTGTGTTTGAATGAATGTGTGTGTGTGCGTTTGTACATGTCTGTGTGTGTGTACAAGTGTGTGTGTGTGTACAAGTGTGTAGGTTATGTTTGAACGTGTGTTTGAACATATTTGTGTGTTTGAACATGTGTGTGTGTGTGTTTGAACAGATATGTGTGTGTGTTTGAACATGTGTGTGTGTGTGTTTGAACAGGTGTGTGTGTGTGTGTACATGTCTGTGTGTGTGTACAAGTGTGTGTGTGTGTACAAGTGTGTAGGTTATGTTTGAACGTGTGTTTGAACATGTGTGTGTGTGTGTTTGAACAGATGTGTGTGTGTGTGTTTGAACAGATGTGTGTGTGTGTTTGAACAGGTGTGTGTGTGTGTGTGTGTGTGTGTGTGTGTGTGTGTGTGTGTGTGTGTACAGCTCTGAAGTGTCATCATTTAGTCACAAACGGCTCCATCAGTTCTTCTTCTTCTTCTTCTACTTCCTCTGCTGATGCTGGAGTCACTCTTTCGTCGTCTGTCACTCCCTGTCACCACTGCAGCTCCACATATGTTAGATTCTCTAGAGCATGTTGTCGACGCACACGCGTGACTCACGCTTAACTCACCCTTGGACTGGTGGAAACTGAACGATTGAAACAAGGAGTGAAAAAAGAGAAGTTCAAGTGGATCATGAACGAATAATCCTTCATTAACGTGTATTTAACGTGTATTTAACGTGTATTTAACGTGTATTTAACGTGTATTTAACGTGTATCGAAGAGACACTCGTCCACACGTTGATATTCGAGTCAGCGTCGACTCCTCTGAGAGTCTCAGCTCCAGGAAGGATCCAGATTAAAATTAGATCCGCTTTAACGGCTCTGAAACCAGAACCTTTGAAGTCCTGAAGATCCACATGTTCTCCTGGAGAAGAACTGATGGTTCAGAGGAACAACATCTTCTCGACCCACGTCAGTGTCTTAAGTCACTGTGAACTAGACACGATATGTGGACAAATGTCGATATTTTGATATTGGCACATGAGATATATTTAAACATGTGATCATTTATAGTTTTTATTCTATAAATTAATCATTTCTTAAATACTCACTTCGACCAATCAGTGTCTCGTTCTGTAAAGTTGTCAATTTGTACTTCTATGTCTCGTTGTTGTTTACGTCTCCGTCCGTCTGTGAACTGTGCAGCTTGTTAGGCTCGGTTGCTATGGTGACGGAAGTAATACTAACTTGTAGTCAAACACTAGTGATTCAGTGAAGTAATACTAACTTGTGATCTAGTCAAACACTAGTGATCCAGTGAAGTAATACTAACTTGTGATCTAGTCAAACACTAGTGATCCAGTGAAGTAATACTAACTTAGGATCTAGTCAAACACTAGTGATCCAGTGAAGTAATACTAACTTATGATCTAGTCAAACACTAGTGATTCAGTGAAGTAATACTAACTTATGATCTAGTTATTAGTCAAACACTAGTGATCCAGTGAAGTAATACTAACTTGTGATCTAGTCAAACACTAGTGATCCAGTGAAGTAATACTAACTTGTGATCTAGTCAAACACTAGTGATCCAGTGAAGTAATACTAACTTGTGATCTAGTCAAACACTAGTGATCCAGTGAAGTAATACTAACTTGTGATCTAGTCAAACACTAGTGATCCAGTGAAGTAATACTAACTTGTGATCTAGTCAAACACTAGTGATCCAGTGAAGTAATACTAACTTATGATCTAGTCAAACACTAGTGATCCAGTGAAGTAATACTAACTTATGATCTAGTCAAACACTAGTGATCCAGTGAAGTAATACTAACTTATGATCTAGTCAAACACTAGTGATCCAGTGAAGTAATACTAACTTGTGATCTAGTCAAACACTAGTGATCCAGTGAAGTAATACTAACTTATGATCTAGTCAAACACTAGTGATCCAGTGAAGTAATACTAACTTATGATCTAGTCAAACACTAGTGATCCAGTGAAGTAATACTAACTTGTGATCTAGTCAAACACTAGTGATCCAGTGAAGTAATACTAACTTGTGATCTAGTCAAACACTAGTGATCCAGTGAAGTAATACTAACTTGTGATCTAGTCAAACACTAGTGATCCAGTGAAGTAATACTAACTTATGATCTAGTCAAACACTAGTGATCCAGTGAAGTAATACTAACTTATGATCTAGTCAAACACTAGTGATCCAGTGAAGTAATACTAACTTAGATATCTAGTCAAACACTAGTGATCCAGTGAAGTAATACTAACTTATGATCTAGTCAAACACTAGTGATCCAGTGAAGTAATACTAACTTGTGATCTAGTCAAACACTAGTGATCCAGTGAAGTAATACTAACTTATGATCTAGTCAAACACTAGTGATCCAGTGAAGTAATACTAACTTATGATCTAGTCAAACACTAGTGATCCAGTGAAGTAATACTAACTTATGATCTAGTCAAACACTAGTGATCCAGTGAAGTAATACTAACTTATGATCTAGTCAAACACTAGTGATCCAGTGAAGTAATACTAACTTATGATCTAGTCAAACACTAGTGATCCAGTGAAGTAATACTAACTTATGATCTAGTCAAACACTAGTGATCCAGTGAAGTAATACTAACTTATGATCTAGTCAAACACTAGTGATCCAGTGAAGTAATACTAACTTGTGATCTAGTCAAACACTAGTGATCCAGTGAAGTAATACTAACTTATGATCTAGTCAAACACTAGTGATCCAGTGAAGTAATACTAACTTATGATCTAGTCAAACACTAGTGATCCAGTGAAGTAATACTAACTTATGATCTAGTCAAACACTAGTGATCCAGTGAAGTAATACTAACTTATGATCTAGTCAAACACTAGTGATCCAGTGAAGTAATACTAACTTATGATCTAGTCAAACACTAGTGATCCAGTGAAGTAATACTAACTTATGATCTAGTCAAACACTAGTGATCCAGTGAAGTAATACTAACTTATGATCTAGTCAAACACTAGTGATCCAGTGAAGTAATACTAACTTATGATCTAGTCAAACACTAGTGATCCAGTGAAGTAATACTAACTTATGATCTAGTCAAACACTAGTGATCCAGTGAAGTAATACTAACTTATGATCTAGTCAAACACTAGTGATCCAGTGAAGTAATACTAACTTATGATCTAGTCAAACACTAGTGATCCAGTGAAGTAATACTAACTTATGATCTAGTCAAACACTAGTGATCCAGTGAAGTAATACTAACTTATGATCTAGTCAAACACTAGTGATCCAGTGAAGTAATACTAACTTATGATCTAGTCAAACACTAGTGATCCAGTGAAGTAATACTAACTTATGATCTAGTCAAACACTAGTGATCCAGTGAAGTAATACTAACTTATGATCTAGTCAAACACTAGTGATCCAGTGAAGTAATACTAACTTATGATCTAGTCAAACACTAGTGATCCAGTGAAGTAATACTAACTTATGATCTAGTCAAACACTAGTGATCCAGTGAAGTAATACTAACTTATGATCTAGTCAAACACTAGTGATCCAGTGAAGTAATACTAACTTATGATCTAGTCAAACACTAGTGATCCAGTGAAGTAATACTAACTTATGATCTAGTCAAACACTAGTGATCCAGTGAAGTAATACTAACTTGTGATCTAGTCAAACACTAGTGATCCAGTGAAGTAATACTAACTTATGATCTAGTCAAACACTAGTGATCCAGTGAAGTAATACTAACTTGTGATCTAGTCAAACACTAGTGATCCAGTGAAGTAATACTAACTTGTGATCTAGTCAAACACTAGTGATCCAGTGAAGTAATACTAACTTATGATCTAGTCAAACACTAGTGATCCAGTGAAGTAATACTAACTTATGATCTAGTCAAACACTAGTGATCCAGTGAAGTAATACTAACTTATGATCTAGTCAAACACTAGTGATCCAGTGAAGTAATACTAACTTATGATCTAGTCAAACACTAGTGATCCAGTGAAGTAATACTAACTTATGATCTAGTCAAACACTAGTGATCCAGTGAAGTAATACTAACTTATGATCTAGTCAAACACTAGTGATCCAGCGTCATTTATAAGTGTTATGTGTGCGTCTTCACCGTATGCTATCAGCTAATTTTAGCCATTTAGTAATACTAACTTATGTTGTCAACACTAGTATCCTAGTGAAGTAATTTTGCTTCGATTTAGTCAAACACTTATGTGCAGTCTTCACTCGTCTGCTTTCAACCTCCTTTGTTAAAGCGACATATTGTAAGAACTTTTCTTCTCTGCGTCTTCTCCGTATGCTTACAAGCTCCAGAACTTCCAAACATTTATAATGTCCGTCTTCACCGTATGCTAACGAGCTAAGTTGTTAGCGTCATTTATAAAGTGTTATGTGTGCGTCTTCACCGTATGCTAATGAGCTAAGTTGTTAGCCTCATTTATAAAGTGTTATGTGTGCGTCTTCACCATATGCTAACAAGCTAAGTTGTTAGCTTAATTTATAAAGTGTTATGTGTGCGTCTTCACCGTATGCTAACGAGCTAAGTTGTAAGCCTCATTTATAAAGTGTTATGTGTGCGTCTTCACCGTATGCTAACGAGCTAAGTTGTAAGCCTCATTTATAAAGTGTTATGTGTGCGTCTTCACCGTATGCTAACGAGCTAAGTTGTTAGCGTCATTTATAAAGTGTTACGTGTGCGTGTACAAGGATTCATTATTGATTTGGTGATATCACGACGCGCCGGCGGCTCCTCTCTGATGTCGCTCAGTTTGGCGGGAAACTGATGCAAGTCCTCGCCAGACTGAGCGTTAGAAGAGATATTTTTATACCATCATGTCTCTCCTTCTCTTCTTCCCTTCTTCCCTTCTTCTCTTCTTCTCTTCTTCTCTTCTTCTCTTCTTCTCTTCTTCTTTTCTTCTCTTCTTCTTCTCTTCTCTTCTCTTCTTCTCTTCTCTTCTTCTCTTCTTCTTTTCTTCTCTTCTTCTTCTTTTCTCTTCTTCCCTTCTTCTCTTCTTCTTCTCTTCTCTTCTTCTTCTCTTTTCTTCTCTTCTCTTCTTCTTCTTCTTTCTTTTCTTCTTTTCTTCTCTTCTTCTTTTTCTTCTTTTCTTCTTCTTCTTTCTCTTCTTTCTCTTCTCTTCTCTTCTCTTCTCTTCTCTTCTTCTTTTCTTCTCTTCTTTCTCTCTTCTTCTCTTCTTCTTTTCTTCTCTTCTTCTTCTTTTCTCTTCTTCCCTTCTTCTCTTCTTCTTCTCTTCTCTTCTTCTTCTCTTCTCTTCTCTTCTTCTCTTCTTCTTTTCTTCTTTTCTTCTTTTCTTCTTTTCTTCTCTTCTCTTCTTCTTCTCTTCTCTTCTCTTCTCTTCTCTTCTCTTCTCTTCTCTTCTCTTCTCTTCTCTTCTCTTCTCTTCTCTTCTCTTCTTCTTTTCTTCTCTTCTCTTCGTCTCTTCTTCTCTTCTTCCCTTCTTCCTCTGTTTCCTCAGAGACTTCCTGCTGATCATCACTTCTGGTCGTCTGAGCTTCTACTCTTGTGTTTGTAGCTCCAGGCTTTTCTTCAGTCGTGTGTGAGGAACCGAAATAGCTGCTGTGTGAGTGTGTGAGTGTGTGTGTGTGCATGCGTGTGTGTGTGTGTGTGTGCGCTTGTGTGTGTGCGTGAGTGTGTGTGTGAGAAACATGCAGTTGAAAGTGTGTATTGTCACCTGCGGCTCCATGTTGTGCGACCATAAACCTGAGTCTCCTGCAGCATGGGCTACTGTATCCTGCTGGTCCACGGCATGAGTCGACTGGGCTCCCTGGGGGGTCGCTGGGGTCCGACGGTGCTGAGCTGCTCCACGCTGATGCTGGTCCTGCTCTTCTCGTGCAAGACCGTCCAGCAGAACCAGGTGTGGCTCTCGAGGGAGGCTCTGTTCAGGTGAGTCTGATGACATCATGAATGAAGACATGAATATATGAATATATTCATGTCTTCATGGTTTAAATCATGTTATCCACGAGAGGATACAGTGATGACTGAGGATGAGAGGATACAGTGATGACTGTGGATGAGAGGATACAGTGATGACTGAGGATGAGAGGATACAGTGATGACTGAGGATGAGAGGATACAGTGATGACTGAGGATGAGAGGATACAGTGATGACTGAGGACGAGAGGATACAGTGATGGCTGAAGATGAGAGGATATAGGAATGACTGAGGACGAGAGGATACAGTGATGACTGTGGACAAGAGGATACAGTGAGGACTGAGGATGAGAGGATACAGTGATGACTGAGGACGAGAGGATACAGTGATGACTGAGGATGAGACGATACAGTGATGACTGAAGATGAGAGGATACAGTTATGACTGAGGACGAGAGGATACAGTGAGGACTGAGGACGAGAGGATATAGGAATGACTGAGGACGAGAGGATACAGTGATGACTGTGGACAAGAGGATACAGTGATTACTGAGGACGAGAGGATACAGTGAGTCCAGCAGCTTTTAAGGCTGACGTTTGGACATAGTTTGGTTTGAAAACGAATAAAAGCAGTTAAGACTTCGTCAAGAGTCATGTGGTGTGTGTGTCACGTTCCTCCTGCTGAACTCAGCTTTCCTCCTCAGCTCTGGGATCCAGACTCTGCCTCATAACGCCAAAGTCCACTACAACTACGCAAACTTCCTGAAAGACAGCGGGCGACACCAAGAGGCCATACACCACTACACAACTGCACTCAGGTCCGTCTGTGCTGACCTTTCACACACACATGAACAGTCAGACACACATGCACAAAACACACACATGCACAGACACACACATGCACAAAACACACACATGCACAAACACACACATGCACAAACACACACATGCACAAACACACACACATGCACAAACACACACATGCACAAACACACACACATGCACAAACACACACATGCACAAACACACACACAAACACACACACATTCACACACATGCACACACATGCACAAACACACACATGCACAAACACACACATGCACAAAACACACACATGCACAAACACACACATGCACAAACACACACACAAACACACACACATTCACACACACACACATGCACACACATGCACAAACACACACATGCACAAACACACACATGCACAAACACACACATGCACAAACACACAAACATGCACAAACACACACATGCACACACATGCACAAACAAAAACATGCACAAACACACACATGCACAAAACACACACATGCACAAACACACACATGCACAAACACACACACAAACACACACACATTCACACACACACACATGCACAAACACACACATGCACAAACACACACATGCACAAACACACAAACATGCACAAACACACACATGCACACACATGCACAAACAAAAACATGCTCAAACACACACACGCACAAACACACACATGCACAAACACACACATGCACACACACACACACATGCACAAACACACATTCAAACACACACACGCACAAACACACACATGCACAAACACACACATGCACACACACACACATGCACAAACACATACATTCAAACACACACACATGCACAAACACACACATGTTCAAACACACACACATGCACAAACACACACATGAACAAACACACACACATGCACAAACACAACACATGCACAAACACACACACATGCACAAACACACACATGCAAAAACACACACATTCAAACACACACACATGCACAAACACACACATGCACAAACACACACATGCACAAACACACACATGCACAAACACACACCTGCACAAACACACACACATGCACAAACACACACACATGCACAAACACACACATGGTCACATGATATCTTGGTAAGAAATCTAAACCAATGAATATAAAGTTATTATTTTATTTTTTAACAAAAAAACATCATCCTGTAAAAACATCTTTCTCGACTCATGGTAACCATGGCAACCTCAGGGGTCACCCACACATTGACCAGTTTCTTCTCTTCTTCACCGTCACGTCATAGAAGGTCTGAGTGTCAGGAGAGAAAACCTGCTCAGACCTGGACCTGAAGGTGCTTCTGGTCAGAACCAGGAGAAGCAGGTGTGAGCAGGAGAGTCTCAGTGAAGATCTAAACATCAGGATCATCAGGACCTGAGATGTGGAAACAACTGACATGACTTCATATCATTGTAACATAATCTGGTTCATTAACACTCAATAGATTTTATTAAATACTTATTTATGACCTCGATGTTGTTGGTTTGTGTCGTCGACATGAAAGACTTGTTGACGTGGTTAATGGTTCCGTGTTCTCACGTGTTCTCACGTTTTCTCACATGTTGTCACGTGTTCTCATATGTTCTCACATGTTGTCATGTGTTCTCACGTGTTCTCACGTTTTCTCACATTTTCTCACATGTTGTCACGTGTTCTCACGTTTTCTCACATGTTGTCATGTGTTCTCACGTGTTCTCATATGTTCTCACATGTTCTTGCGTGTTCTCACGTGTTCTCACGTGTTCTCATGTTCTCATGTGTTTTAACTCTGTGTTCTCACATGTTGTTCTCATGTGTTTCACATGTTGTGTGTTCACGTGTTCTCACGTGTTCTCACATGTTCCGTTGTTCTCACGTGTTCTCATGTGTTCTCACATGTTCTCACATGTTCTCTCATTGTTCTCACATGTTCTCACATGTTCTCATTGTGTTCTCACGTGTTCTCACATGTTCTCACATGTTCTCACGTGTTCTCACGTGTTCTCACGTGTTCTCACATGTTCTCACATGTTCTCACGTGTTCTCACGTGTTCTCACGTGTTCTCACGTGTTCTCACGTGTTCTCACGTGTTCTCTCGTGTTCTCACGTGTTCTCTCGTGTTCTCACATGTTCTCACATTTTCTCACATGTTCTCACATGTGTTCTCACGTGTTCTCACATGTTCTCACATGTTCTCTCGGTTCTCACATGTGTTCTCACATGTGTTCTCACATGTGTTCTCACGTGTTTTCATGTGTTCTCACATGTTCTCACATGTTCTCACATGTTCTCACATGTTCTCACGTGTTCTCATGTGTTCTCACATGTTCTCACATGTTCTCACATGTTCTCACGTGTTCTCACATGTTCTCACATGTTCTCACATGTTCTCACGTGTTCTCACATGTTCTCACATGTTCTCACATGTTCTCTCGCGTTCTCACGTGTTCTCATGTGTTCTCACATGTTCTCACGTGTTTTCTTACGTGTTCTCATGTGTTCTCACATGTTCTCACATGTTCTCTCACGTTCTCACATGTTCTCATGTGTTCTCACATGTTCTCACGTGTTCTCATGTGTTCTCACATGTTCTCATCTGTTCTCTCGTGTTCTCATGTGTTCTCACGTGTTCTCACATGTTCTCATATGTTCTCTTACGTGTCTCTGTTCTCACATGTTCTCACTGTTCTCTCGTGTTCTCACATGTTCTCCACGTGTTCTCTCATGTTCTCATGTGTTCTCACATGTTCTCACATGTTCTACATGTTCTCACGTGTTCTCATGTGTTCTCATATGTTCTCTCGTGTTCTCATGTGTTTTAACGTGTTCTCATGTGTTCTCACATGTTGTCACGTGTTCTCACGTGTTCTCATATGTTCTCACATGTTCTCACATGTTCTCACGTGTTCTCATGTGTTCTCACATGTTCTCATTTCTCATGTTCTCTCATGTTCTCATATGTTCTCTTTTCTCAGTTTCTCATCTCTCATGTTCTCATATTTTCTCTGTTCTCATATGTTCTCTTGTGTTCTCACGTGTTCTCATCTGTTCTCTCGTGTTCTCACATGTTTTCATATGTTCTCTCGTGTTCTCATCTGTTCTCACGTGTTCTCATATGTTCTCTCGTGTTCTCATGTGTTCTCATATGTTCTCTCGTGTTCTCATATGTTCTCTTGTGTTCTCACGTGTTCTCATATGTTCTCTCTTGTTCTCATGTGTTCTCATATGTTCTCTCGTGTTCTCATATGTTCTCATGTGTTCTCACATGTTCTCATATGTTCTCTTGTGTTCTCATGTGTTCTCACGTGTTCTCACGTGTTCTTATATGTTCTCATGTCCTCCTTCCATCACTGATCTGATCCAGCCTTACACCCCAGCTCGGGCTCTGAGGTCTGTGGATCAGAATCTACTTATGGTTCCACGCACACGGTTCAGGACCAGAGGAGAGAAATCTTTTCAGGCTGTTGCTCCTAAGCTTTGGAACGATCTTCTCTCTTTGCTCTTGATGATCTACTGACTCCTTTAAGAAACATCTTAAGACGTTTCTATTTGTTCAGGCTTTTCCTTGAATTTCTGGAACTCCTGTGTTGTTCTCAGTATTATCTTGATCTTTAAAGTATGTACTTTTTTGAGTATTGTTTTGATTGTTTAAGCGCTTTGTGACCCTGGTCTGGAAAAGCGCTATATAAATAAATATTACTTACTTACTTACTTACATATGTTCTCTCGTGTTCTCATGTGTTCTCATGTGTTCTCATGTGTTCTCATGTGCTCTCACATGTTCTCACGTGTTCTCATGTGTTCTCATGTGTTCTCACGTGTTCTCACATGTTCTCACGTGTTCTCATTTGTTCTCACGTGTTCTCACGTGTTCTCATGTGTTCTCATGTGTTCTCACATGTTCTCATGTGTTCTCATGTGTTCTCACATGTTCTCTCGTGTTCTCAAGTGTTCTCATATGTTCTCACATTTTCTCACATGTTCTCTCGCGTTCTCACGTGTTTTCATGTGTTCTCACATGTTCTCACATGTTCTCACATGTTCTCATGTGTTCTCACATGTTCTCACATGTTCTCACATTCTCCGTTCTTCTATGTGTTCTCAGTTCTTGTGTTCTCACATGTTCTCACGTGTTTTCTTACGTGTTCTTCATGTGTTCTTCCACATGTTCTCATGTGTTCGCGCTCTCATTTCGTGTTCTCATGTGTTCTCACATGTTCTCACATGTTCTCACGTGTTCTCACGTGTTCTCATGTGTTCTCACATGTTCTCACGTGTTCTCACGTGTTCTCATGTGTTCTCACATGTTCTCACATGTTCTCACATGTTCTCTCGCGTTCTCACGTGTTCTCATGTGTTCTCACATGTTCTCACATGTTCTCAGATGTTCTCACGTGTTCTCACGTGTTCTCATGTGTTCTCACATGTTCTCACATGTTCTCGTTTCCATGTTCTCATGTGTTCTCACATGTTCTCACGTGTTCTCATGTGTTCTCACATGTTCTCATATGTTCTCTCGTGTTCTCATCTGTTCTCTCGTGTTCTCACATGTTCTCATATGTTCTCTCGCGTTCTCATCTGTTCTCACGTGTTCTCATCTGTTCTCTCGTGTTCTCACATGTTTTCATATGTTCTCTCGTGTTCTCATCTGTTCTCACGTGTTCTCATATGTTCTCTCGTGTTCTCATGTGTTCTCATATGTTCTCTCGTGTTCTCATATGTTCTCATGTGTTCTCACGTGTTCTCATATGTTCTCTCTTGTTCTCATGTGTTCTCATATGTTCTCTCGTGTTCTCATATGTTCTCATGTGTTCTCACATGTTCTCATATGTTCTCTTGTGTTCTCATGTGTTCTCACGTGTTCTCACGTGTTCTTATATGTTCTCATGTCCTCCTTCCATCACTGATCTGATCCAGACTTACACCCCAGCTCGGGCTCTGAGGTCTGTGGATCAGAATCTACTTATGGTTCCACGCACACGGCTCAGGACCAGAGGAGAGAAATCTTTTCAGGCTGTTGCTCCTAAGCTTTGGAACGATCTTCTCTCTCTTTGCTCTTGATGATCTACTGACTCCTTTAAGAAACATCTTAAGACGTTTCTATTTGTTCAGGCTTTTCCTTGAATTTCTGGAACTCCTGTGTTGTTCTCAGTATTATCTTGATCTTTAAAGTATGTACTTTTTTGAGTATTGTTTTGATTGTTTAAGCGCTTTGTGACCCTGGTCTGGAAAAGCGCTATATAAATAAATATTACTTACTTACTTACTTACATATGTTCTCTCGTGTTCTCATGTGTTCTCATGTGTTCTCATGTGTTCTCATGTGTTCTCACATGTTCTCACGTGTTCTCATGTGTTCTCATGTGTTCTCACGTGTTCTCACATGTTCTCACGTGTTCTCATTTGTTCTCACGTGTTCTCACGTGTTCTCATGTGTTCTCATGTGTTCTCACATGTTCTCATGTGTTCTCATGTGTTCTCACATGTTCTCTCGTGTTCTCAAGTGTTCTCATATGTTCTCACGTGTTCTCATTTGTTCTCACGTGTTCTCATGTGTTCTCATGTGTTCTCACATGTTCTCACTTGTTCTCATGTGTTCTCATGTGTTCTCACATGTTCTCACGTGTTCTCATTTGTTCTCACGTGTTCTCACGTGTTCTCATGTGTTCTCATGTGTTCTCACATGTTCTCACTTGTTCTCATGTGTTCTCATGTGTTCTCACATGTTCTCAGTTCTCACGTGTTCTCATGTTCTCTGCTCACGTGTTCTCATGTGTTCTCATGTGTTCTCATGTGTTCTCACATGTTCTCTCGTGTTCTCACGTGTTTTCACGTGTTCTCATGTGTTCTCACGTGTTCTCACGTGTTCTCATATGTTCTCATGTGTTCTCACGTGTTCTCATATGTTCTCACGTGTTCTCACGTGTTCTCATATGTTCTCATGTGTTCTCACATGTTCTCACGTGTTCTCATGTGTTCTCTTGTGTTCTAGTTTGTACCCTCGACACGCCAGCGCCATGAACAACCTCGGCACGTTGACGCACAACGCGGAAGAAGCCGAACAATATTACAGGAAAGCTCTCGACACAAACCCACAACACAACAGAGCCCTGTTCAACCTGGGGAACCTACTCAAGTACGACTCACACACACACACATGCACACACGCACATACACACACACACACACACTCATACACACACAAACTCACACACACATGCACACACACACACACACACACTCATACATACACACACACACATGCACACACACTCACACACACATGCACACACACACACTCATACATACACACACACACATGCACACACACTCACACACACATGCACACTCATACATACACACACACACATGCACACACACACACTCATACATACACACACACACACATGCACACATGCATACACACACAATCACAAACACACATACACATACACACATACACACACACACACAAACACACACACAAACATATACACAAACACACACATACACACACAAACACGCACACATACTCAAACACACAAATACACACACAAAAACACACGCACACTCACACATACACAAAAACACGCACAC
This sequence comes from Callionymus lyra, assembly GCA_016630915.1. NCBI lineage: Eukaryota > Metazoa > Chordata > Actinopteri > Syngnathiformes > Callionymidae > Callionymus > Callionymus lyra. The sequence goes on from JACEEU010000686.1 coordinate 33,283,932, forward strand.
ACACTCACAATCTCCTGATGCTGCAGTGGATGAGTTGGTTCTGTGGTCAACTGGAAGGTTGTCGGTTCTAATCTCTGTTTCCTTAATGAAGTTTACTCTGTTGACTTGATCCTGCCCTTCAAAATAAAAGCCCAGTGAGCCCTGAAAACATGGCTGATGTTGAGGATGTCTCAGGTCTCAGGGGAAGGAGAAGGAGGCGGAGGATCTGCTGAAGGAGTCTCTTCGTCATGGACCACATTTCGCAGACGCCTACTCCAGCCTGGCGTCCCTCTACGCTGAGCAGGTACCACGTAGACCCTCTAGACCCCGACGTCTCTGAACCAGTCCCTGATCCAGTCCCTGATCCCTCAGAGACGATTCTCCGAGGCTGACGAGGTCTACGTGAGAGGAATCCAAAACTGCCCCGACAGCTCAGACCTGCACAACAACTACGGAGTCTTCCTGGTGGACACAGGTGAGTCTGCAGGTGTCACTCCTGGTCCGCCAGACAAACCTGGCCGCGTCTAGTATTTCTCTGTGAGGCTATGTAGTATTACTTCACAATAATCCAAAGTATTACTCTGCAAAACTCCCCAGTATTACCCCACAAGACTCTGTAGTATTACTCTTTAAGGCTCTGTAATATTACTCTGCAAGGTTCCCTAGTATTACTCTGCAAGGCTTCGTAGTAATACTGTTTAAGACTCTGTAGTATTACTCTTTAACGCTCTGTCATATTACTCTACAAGGCTCCCTAGTATTACTCTGCAAGGCTTCGTAGTAATACTGTTTAAGACTCTGTAGTATTACTCTTTAACGCTCTGTCATATTACTCTACAAGGCTCCCTAGTATTACTCTGCAAGGCTCCGTAGTAATACTCTTTAAGACTCTGTAGTATTACTCTTTAAGGCTCTGTAGTATTACTCTGCAAGGCTCCCTACTTTTACTCTGCAAGGCTCCCTAGTATTACTCTGCAAGGCTCCATAGTATTACTCTCCAAGGCTCTGTAGTATTACTCTTCAAGGCTCCATAGCATTACTCTGCAAGGCTCCATAGTATTACTCGTCAAGGCTCCGTAGTATTACTCTCCAAGGCTCTGTAGTATTACTCTTCAAGGCTCCATAGCATTACTCTGCAAGGCTCCATAGTATTACTCTTCAAGGCTCTGTAGTATTAATCTGCGAACTCTTTAATTTTACTCTGCAAGGCTCTGTAGTATTACTCTGCAAGGCTCTGTAGTATTACTCTGCAAGGCTCCATAGTATTACTCTTCAAGGCTCCATAGTATTACTCTCCAAGGCTCCCTAGTATTACTCTTCATGGCTCCTTAATATTACTCTTCAAGGCTCCATAGCATTACTCTGCAAGGCTCCATAGTATTACTTTTCAAGGCTCCGTAATATTACTCGGCAAGGCTGCGTAGTATTACTCTGCGAACTGTCTAGTTTTACTCGTCAAGGCCCCGTAGTATTACTCGGCAAGGATCCGTAGTATTACTCTGCTAGGCTTCAGGATATTACTCGACAATGCTTCATAGTATTACTCCGAAAGAATTCTCTGTAGTATTTATTAATGATGCTTCTTGGTATTTCT
>JACEEU010000686.1:33290504-33320504 GCA_016630915.1 Callionymus lyra
TGTGTCCATGACCGTGTCCATGACCGTGTCCATGACCGTGTCCATGACCGTGTCCATGACCGTGTCCATGATCGTGTCCATGACCGTGTCCATGACCGTGTCCATGACCGTGTCCATGACCGTGTCCATGACCGTGTCCATGACTGTCCATGACATGACCATGTCCATGACTGTGTCCATGACCGTGTCCATGACCGTGTCCATGACCGTGTCCATGACCGTGTCCATGACCGTGTCCATGACCGTGTCCATGACCGTGTCCATGACTGTGTCCATGACCGTGTCCATGACTGTGTCCATGACCGTGTCCATGATCGTGTCCATGACTGTGTCCATGATCGTTATCATGACCATGTCCATGACTGTGTCCATGACCGTGTCCATGACCGTGTCCATGACCGTGTCCATGACCGTGTCCATGACCGTGTCCATGACCGTGTCCATGACCGTGTCCATGATCATATCAATGACTATGTCCATGATTGTGTCCATGATCGTGTCCATGATCGTGTCCATGACTGTGTCCATGATTGTGTCCATGATCGTGTCCATGACGGTGTCCATGACTGTGTCCATGATCGTGTCCATGACTGTGTCCATGACTGTGTCCATGACGTGTCCATGACCGTGTCCATGACTGTGTCCATGATCGTGTCCATGATCTCCATGATTGTGTCCATGACCGTGTCCATGACTGTGTCCATGACTTCTGTCGTGTCCATGACCGTGTCCATGACCGTGTCCATGACCGTATCCATGACCGTGTCCATGACTGTGTCCATGACCGTGTCCATGACCGTGTCCATGACCGTGTCCATGACCGTGTCCATGACCGTGTCCATGACTGTGTCCATGACTGTGTCCATGACCGTGTCCATGACCATGTCCATGACTGGGTCCATGACTGTGTCCATGACCGTGTCCATGACTGTGTCCATGACCGTGTCCATGACCATGTCCATGACTGTGTCCATGACCGTGTCCATGACCGTGTCCATGACCGTGTCCATGACCGTGTCCATGATCGTGTCCATGATCGTGTCCATGACCGTATCCATGACTGTGTCCATGACCGTGTCCATGATCGTGTCCATGACCGTGTCCATGATCGTTATCATGACCATGTCCATGACTGTGTCCATGATCGTGTCCATGACCGTATCCATGATTGTGTCCATGACCGTGTCCATGACCGTGTCCATGACCGTATCCATGACCGTGTCCATGACTGTGTCCATGACCGTGTCCATGACCGTGTCCATGACCGTGTCCATGACCGTGTCCATGACTGTGTCCATGACCGTGTCCATGACCGTGTCCATGACCGTGTCCATGACCGTGTCCATGACCGTGTCCATGACCGTGTCCATGACCGTGTCCATGACCGTGTCCATGACCGTGTCCATGATTGTGTCCATGATTATATCAATGACTATGTCCATGATTGTGTCCATGATCGTGTCCATGATCGTGTCCATGACTGTGTCCATGATTGTGTCCATGATCGTGTCCATGACGGTGTCCATGACTGTGTCCATGATCGTGTCCATGACTGTGTCCAAGATCGTGTCCATGATTGTGTCCATGACTGTGTCCATGATTGTGTCCATGACTGTGTCCATGACCGTGTCCATGATTGTGTCCATGATCGTGTCCATGATCGTGTCCATGACTGTGTCCATGACCGTGTCCATGATCGTGTCCATGATCGTGTCCATGACCGTGTCCATGACTGTGTCCATGACCGTGTCCATGACCGTGTCCATGACTGTGTCCATGACTGTGTCCATGACCGTGTCCATGATTGTGTCCATGACCGTGTCCATGATCGTGTCCATGACCGTGTCCATGATCGTGTCCATGACCGTGTCCATGACCGTGTCCATGACCGTGTCCATGACCGTGTCCATGACCGTGTCCATGATCGTGTCCATGACTGTGTCCATGATCGTTATCATGACCATGTCCATGATCGTGTCCATGACTGTGTCCATGACCGTGTCCATGATCGTGTCCATGACCGTGTCCATGACCGTATCCATGATCGTGTCCATGACTGTGTCCATGAGCGTGTCCATAACCGTGTCCATGATCGTTATCATGACCGTGTCCATGACCGTGTCCATGACCTTGTCCATGATGGTGTCCATGACCGTGTCCATGATTGTGTCCATGATTGTGTCAATGACTGTGTCCATGATTGTGTCCATGACTGTGTCCATGACTGTGGCCATGATCGTGTCCATGACCGTGTCCATGACCGTGTCCATGATCGTGTCCATGATCGTGTCCATGACTGTGTCCATGATCTCATCCATGACTGTGTCCATGATCGTGTCCATGATTGTGTCCATGATCGTGTCCATGACTGTGTCCATGATCGTGTCCATGATCGTGTCCATGACTGTGTCCATGATCTTATCCATGACTGTGTCCATGATTGTGTCCATGACTGTGTCCATGATCGTGTCCATGACTGTGTCCATGACTGTGTCCATGATCGTGTCCATGACTGTGTCCATGATCTTATCCATGACTGTGTCCATGATCATGTCCATGATCGTGTCCATGATTGTGTCCATGACTGTGTCCATGATCGTGTCCATGACTGTGTCCATGATCGTGTCCATGATTGTGTCCATGACTGTGTCCATGATCGTGTCCATGACTGTGTCCATGATCGTGTCCATGATTGTGTCCATGACTGTGTCCATGACTGTGTCCATGACTGTGTCCATGATGGTGTCCATGACTGTGTCCATGATTGTGTCTCAGGCTCTGGACGCTCTGGACCGAGCGCTGCAGCAGAACCCCAGCGAGCTGACGGTTCGAGCTGAGCTACATTTCTCTAAAGGAAACCAACTGCGTGAGATGAACCAACTGGACCAAGCGTTTGAGGTACTGAACCCTCGAGTCTCAGAGGTGCTGGTTCAACAGTTGTGTCTACTAGGTTGAAAACATGTTTATTTGTTTTGAGTCCCCCCCGCAGATTCGGCCCCATGTGGTGCAGCCTACTCCCATCAGTATGTGTGAATGGCTGTCGAAGCGCTTTGTGACCCTGGTCTAGAAAGGCGCTATATAAATAGAGATTATTATTATTATTATTATTATTATTATTATTTGTTTTGAGTCAGTCTTGATGCTGCATTAACTTAACTAACATGAGTTTTCTTTTTTAGATTTTCTACAGAAATAAACTTAAAGTCATGAGATTTTTACCACCAACCTATTTTCTTAATCGTTTCTTTGCCAACATTCATGACTTGCACAGTAGCGCCCCCTAGCTACTACGATTTTTGCTAAACAAACCTTCACTTTTCACAAGAGTTTGCATTTATTTTCTTTTGACACAAAAATATATTTTATCATAGTTCATTTTTATGAACACTTTGTTTAAACCGGTCAGTAGCACGTTAGCAAGCTAGCAACCAAAATAGCATTTGAAGGAGGAGCTAAACCATTATTTTATTTTAATTGTTATTTTTTTGTCATTCTTGATGTTTCCACTCAGTTTATCTTCCAGATATTCGACAGATTTAAACATAACGTTTGGAGATAACAGTCACGAGAACTTATTTTCTTTCATTTTGAACAGACTTGTGCAGTAGCGCCCCCTAGCTACCATTCAACGTCGACTGTTCTTAAACAATCCTTTAATTGTCACAACAGCAAATACAACGTTCTGACAGTGAAGGAACCGGAAAATATACTCTTGAAAGTGGTTAAATGCTGTGAAAATCAGAAGCAACAGTAGCATGTTAAGCTAGCTAGCAGCAGAAGATAGCATTTAAAACTAGCATTTATACTAGCGCTACTAGCAACAAGCTAACAACAAGATCTATTGCAATGATCATAGTATATTTTTAAATGATTTATATTATTATTTATATTTATTATCTTTATATAAGTTATAATAATATAAGTTTGTTTCAATGAAGTCTATCACAAAAGAAAAGGAAAAATAATAGTGATTTCATGTGTGTGTCTCTTATCTTATGTGTTCTGTGTGTGTCTTATCTTATCTTTAGTGTTTCATATGTGTGATTTATCTTATCTTTAGTGTTTTCATGTGTGTGTCTTATCTTTAGTGTTTTCATGTGTGTGTCTTATCTTAAGTGATTTCATGAGTGTGTTTATCTTATCTTTAGTGTTTTCATGTGTGTGTGTCTTATCTTAAGTGTTTTCATGAGTGTGTGTCTTATCTTTGTCTATCTGGTGTTTTCTTATCTTTAGTGTTTTTTGTGTGTGTCTTATCTTAAGTGTTTTCATGTGTGTGTGTCTTATCTTAAGTGTTTTCAAGTGTCATGTGTGTGTCTTATCTTAAGTGATTTCATGAGTGTGTTTATCTTATCTTTAGTGTTTTCATGTGTGTGTGTCTTATCTTAAGTGTTTTCATGAGTGTGTCTTATCTTTAGTGTTTTCATGTGTGTTTCTTATCTTTAGTGTTTTCATGTGTGTGTCTTATCTTAAGTGATTTCATGAGTGTGTTTATCTTATCTTTAGTGTTTTCATGTGTGTGTGTCTTATCTTAAGTGTTTTCATGAGTGTGTGTCTTATCTTAAGTGTTTTCATGTGTGTGTCTTATCTTAAGTGATTTCATGAGTGTGTTTATCTTATCTTTAGTGTTTTCATGAGTGTTTCTTATCTTATCTTTCAATCTGTCAAGTGATTTATATGAGTATTTATATTTATTATCGTTATATAAGTTATGATCATATAGGTTCACATCCCTCCAGACATTAAGTGTATCCGTCAGGAAGAGATTATAAAGAGCGACACTAGAAGCTTCTCGGATCACATGGAGCTTCTGTTGACGCTCAGCAAACGAGGGAAAGTAACGTCTTGGAAACGTGACCTTGAGCGACCTTCCTGCCTCTCCGGCGTTTCCACGAGGAAACAGGCTTATTAGTCGATGCAGATAATGGTCAAAGGTTTTTTTCCCGCAGCCTTGGAGAAGCAAAACAACGTTTGAAGTGAGATTGTAAATTGGTTTATTTCAGGACCTTTGTGGAGTTTTTGCTGCTCAGTTCAGCTGCAGCGTCTCCGAGGAGTGAGAAACACTTTAGGATAATATAGCGTTCAACAAGTAAACAAGTAAACATCCACTGGAGTTGATGTTTGATACGTTTCACTATTTTTATGTTGTATCTTTTATAAAATCTTTGAATCAAACACAAACTCTTTTATCAGGAATAACACATCATACATGACATCATTTATTATTGATGTTACAGACTTTTGACTTCATCCATGTCCTCTGATTATTCAGTGTCATGTGATCATTGATGTGTGTCATGTGATCATTGATGTGTGTCATGTGATCATTGATGTGTGTCATGTGATCATTGATGTGTGTCATGTGATCATTGATGTGTCATTGAGTGATCATGTGATATTGAATGTGTCATGTGATCATTGATGTGAGTCATGTGATCATTGATGTGTGTCATGTGATCATTGATGTGTGTCATGTGATCATTGATGTGAGTCATGTGATCATTGATGTGTGTCATGTGATCATTGATGTGTGTCATGTGATCATTGATCTGTGTCATGTGATCATTGTGTCATGTGATCATTGATGTGTGTCATGTGATCATTGATGTGTGTCATGTGATCATTGATGTGTGTCATGTGATCATTGATGTGTGTCATGTGATCATTATAATTGTCATGTGATCATTGATGTGTGTCATGTGATCATTATAATTGTCATGTGATCATTGATGTGTGTCATGTGATCATTGATGTGTGTCATGTGATCATTATAATTGTCATGTGATCATTGATGTGTGTCATGTGATCATTGATGTGTGTCATGTGATCATTGATGTGCGTCATGTGATCATTGATGTGATGTCATGTGATCATTGATGTGTGTCATGTGATCATTGATGTGTGTCATGTGATCGTTGATGTGTGTCATGTGATCGTTGATGTGTGTCATGTGATCATTGATGTGTGTCATGTGATCATTGATGTGTGTCATGTGATCATTGATGTGTGTCATGTGATCATTGATGTGTGTCATGTGATCATTGTATGATCATTGATGTGTGTCATGTGATCTGTGATGTGATCATTGATGTGTGTCATGTGATCATTGATGTGTGTCATGTGATCATTGATGTGTGTCATGTGATCATTGATGTGTGTCATGTGATCATTGATGTGTGTCATGTGATCATTGATGTGTGTCATGTGATCATTGATGTGAGTCATGTGATCATTGATGTGTGTCATGTGATCATTGATGTGTGTCATGTGATCATTGATGTGTGTCATGTGATCGTTGATGTGTGTCATGTGATCATTGATGTGTGTCATGTGATCATTGATGTGTGTCATGTGATCATTGATGTGTGTCATGTGATCATTGATGTGTGTCATGTGATCATTGATGTGTGTCATGTGATCATTGATGTGTGTCATGTGATCATGTGTGTGACATTGATCATGTGATCATTGATGTGTGTCATGTGATCATTGATGTGTCGTCGATGTGAGTCATGTGATCGTGATGTGTGTCATGTGATCATTGATGTGTGCATGTGATCATTGATGTGTGTCATGTGATCATTGATGTGTGTCATGTGATCATTGATGTGTGTCATGTGATCATGTGATCATTGATGTGTGTCATGTGATCATTGATGTGTGTCATGTGATCGTTGATGTGAGTCATGTGATCGTCATGATATGTGTGAGTCATGTGATCATTGATGTGAGTCATGTGATCATTGATGTTGATCATTGATGTGTGTCATGTGATCATTGATGTGTGTCATGTGATCGTTGATGTGTGTCATGTGATCATTGATGTGTGTCATGTGATCGTTGATGTGTGTCATGTGATCATTGATGTGTGTCATGTGATCATTGATGTGTGTCATGTGATCATTGATGTGTGTCATGTGATCGTTGATGTGTGTCATGTGATCGTTGATGTGAGTCATGTGATCGTTGATGTGTGTCATGTGATCATTGATGTGTGTCATGTGATCATTGATGTGTGTCATGTGATCGTTGATGTGAGTCATGTGATCATTGATGTGTGTCATGTGATCGTTGATGTGAGTCATGTGATCATTGATGTGTGTCATGTGATCATTGATGTCATTGATGTGATCATTGATGTGTGTCATGTGATCATTGATGTGTGGCATGTGATCATTGATGTGTGTCATGTGATCATTGATGTGTGTCATGTGATCATTGATGTGATGTGTGTCATGTGATCATTGATGTGATGTCATGTGATCTTGATTGTGTGTCATGTGATCATTGATGTGTGTCATGTGATCGTGATTGTCATGTGATCATTGATGTGTGTCATGTGATCATTGATGTGTGTCATGTGATCATTGATGTGTGTCATGTGATCATTGATGTGTGTCATGTGATCATTGATGTGTGTCATGTGATCATTGATGTGTGTCATGTGATCATTGATGTGTGTCATGTGATCATTGATGTGTGTCATGTGATCATTGATGTGTGTCATGTGATCATTGATGTGTTCATGTGATCATTGATGTGTGTCATGTGATCATTGATGTGTGTCATGTGATCATTGATGTGTGTCATGTGATCATTGATGTGTGTCATGTGATCGTTGATGTGTGTCATGTGATCGTTGATGTGTGTCATGTGATCAACATGTGAAGTTCTTCTTCTTAATTCAAGATCAAGTGACTCAGTGTTTTCTCTCCAGAGCTACAAAGTTGCCGTGGAGCTGAAACCAGATCAGTCTCAGGCCTGGATGAACATGGGAGGAATTCAACACATCAAGGTTACAAAGTTCTTCATAAGGTTTCACTCATGACTGGATGATTATTATTATTGTTACTACAGGTATTAACTTAAGTATTAACATGTTCAACCTGTTGACGTTTATGAGGAAGAGAAGATTAATCTTATCTTTAGTGTTTTCATGTGTGTGTCTAATCTTAAGTGTTTTTATGTGTGTATATCTTATCTTTAGTTTTCTTTGTGTCTGTTTTACCTTAAGTGTTTTCATGTGTGTGTCTTATCTTACTTGTTTTCACTTCTGTGTCTTATCTTATCTTTAGTGTTTTCATGTGTGTTTCTTATCTTATCTTAAGTGTTTTCATTTGTGTGTCTTATCTTATCTTCAGTGTTCTTTGTTTGTGTCTTATCTTAAGTGTTTTCATGTGTGTGTCTTTTCTTATCTTATCTCAGGGAGACTACACAGCAGCCAGGATCTACTACCAGAGAGCTCTGAACCTCAGTCCTGGATCCAAACTTCTGAGGGAGAACCTGGCCAAACTGGAGCGACTGGAAAGGAGACTGACGGGGACCCCATAGAGGACCGGATGTCCTGGAGACACACACACACACGCCCACAGTCGGTCCTCGCCGGGGCAGAAGACCCCGGAGCAGCTGGACCTCAAGACCGGCCAGAGACCTGCAGCTGAAGGAGGATCATGAAGATCCATGTTGGAGCTGATCCACCACGATCGTCTCACCACACTTGGGTTCATGGATCTGGGATTATTGGATCTGGGATTCATGGATCTGGGATTATTGGGATGAATCCTCAACCGGAGATGAAGAATAAATCTGTTGTGAAGTGAGACAAGATGATGAACACGACGAGAAGAAGAAGAAGAAGAAAAATCATGAATGAATGTGAACCAGAACCAGGATTTTATCAGAATTTAAACTCAGACACACAAATATATACACACACACACACACATACAAACATATAAATACACACACATGAACGCACACGGGCACACATGCATACATACACACAAATGCAGAAAAACATACACACACACAAAGACACAATCATGAACACACAAAACATGCTCAAGTGAACATACATGACAAACAAAAACACACACACACAGCCACACACATATGGGAACACACAGAAAGATGCACACATTAACACGCTTGGACACACTTATACAAGCACACACACTACAACAACACCTACTGTATATGCATGCACAATCTCAAACAAACACACAAACATGTTGTCAGTCGACAGAAAACAGCTGATTTGACCAAAAACAGAGTTGATTGTTTGGGTTATTGACGATCAATAGTGTGATCGATCAGGTGTATCGGGACGAGTGTGTTCACTCCTGACTCAAGAATGTTGTTTGTTGACCTCGATTGTGTTGTGATTGTGTTGGAAAAAAAAAAAAAGACTAATGCAAAGACAGACTTGCATCGTTTAAATAAAGTTCTATTTAAATAAACTTCTCGAACCTTTTCTTGTTTTTGTTTGTGATCTTTAATTTAATATAAGTTTTTAAAATAAATGTTTTCATTTATATTTTTAAAACCTCAAATGAGTTTATCTTTAAATGAAGTGTTAAACTACTGTCCGGCTCATGAGGCTTCATTCAGACTCACATAGGAGGTGAAGAGGAAGGAGGAGGAAAAAGAGATAGAGGAGAAGATGTAGGGAAAAGGAGGAGATGAGGGAGAAGAAGAGGAGGTAGAGAAGAACAAGTTGGAGGACAATAAGAAAGAGCAGAGGAAGGAGAATATGACGGAGGTGGAGGAGTATGAGAAGAAGGAGGTGAAGAAGAGGATGTGAAGGAGGAGGAGTAGGAGACAGAGAAGGGGGAGATGGAGGAAAATAAGGAGGTGGAGAAAGAAATGGAGGAGGAGTTGAAGAAAAAGGAGGAGATGGAGGAAAAAAAGTTAGGTTGAGAAAGAATTGGAGGAGGAGGTAAAGAAAAAGGAGGAGGAGAATAACAGAGAAGGGGAAGGATAAGGAGGTGGAGTATGAGAAGAAGAGGATGTGAAGGAGGAGAAGGGGAAGAAGAACGTGTGAAGGAGAAGAAAGAGACGGTGGAGCAGAAGAAGAATGACGAGAAGAAGGAAGAGTAGGAGGAGGAAAAAGAGCTACAGGAGAAGATGTATGAAAAGGAGGAGATTGGGGAGAAGAAGAGGAGGTAGAGCAGAACAAGTTGGAGGAGAGAGAAATGGAAGAGGAGAATAAGAAAGAGCAGGGGAAGGAGAATATGATGGAGGTGGAGGAGAAGGAGGAGGAGAGGAAGAGGATGTGAAGGAGAAGGGGGAGTAGGAGACAGAGAAAGAGAAGATGGAGGAAAAGAAGGAGGTGGAGAAGAACAAGTAGGGAGAGAAAGAAGTTGAGGAGGAGGTGAAAAAAATGGAGAAGATAGAGGAAAAGAAGGAGGTGGAGAAGAACAAGTAGGGAGAGAAATAAGTGGAGGAGGAGTTGAAGAAAAACGAGGAGGAGAATAACACAGCAGGGTAAGGATAATGTGACAGGTGGAGGAGTACGATAAGAAGAAGATGGAGCACAAAGAAAAGGAGGTGGAGTGGAAGAAGAACATGTGAAGGAGGAGGCGAAGAAAGACGGTGGAGCAGAAGAAGAAAAGGATGACGAGGAGAGGAGACAGTGGAGGAGAAAGGTTGGGATGTGGAGAAGAGGGAAGTAAGGAGCAGAAGAAGAGACGAGAAGAAGGAAGAGTAGGAGGAGAAAAAAGAAGAGAAGATGAAGGAGAAGAAGGAGTGAAGTCTGAATCTATCATGTCTGCGCTGACAGTGACAGTGACAGTGATTGGTTGAAGAGGATCAACGTTTGAAAATGATAAGAATCAATAAAGTTTACAAGTGACTGTGAACGAAGAGCGATCAATACATGTGATCCATACATGTGATCAATACATGTGATCCATAGATGTGATCCATACATGTGATCCATACATGTGATCAATACATGTGATCCATAGATGTGATCCATAGATGTGATCCATACATGTGATCAATACATGTGATCAATACATGTGATCCATACACGTGATCAATACATGTGACCATACATGTGATCCATAGATGTGATCAATACATGTGATCAATACATGTGATCCATACACGTGATCAATACTGTGCCAGTGCATACATGTGATCCATACATGTGATCAATACATGTGATCCATACATGTGATCCATACATGTGATCCATACATGTGATCAATACATGTGATCCATACATGTGATCAATACATGTGATCCATAGATGTGATCCATACATGTGATCCATACATGTGATCAATACATGTGATCCATAGATGTGATCCATAGATGTGATCCATACATGTGATCAATACATGTGATCAATACATGTGATCCATACACGTGATCAATACATGTGACCATACATGTGATCCATAGATGTGATCAATACATGTGATCAATACATGTGATCCATACACGTGATCAATACATGTGATCCATACATGTGATCCATACATGTGATCCATACATGTGATCCATACATGTGATCCATACATGTGATCAATACATGTGATCAATACATGTGATCCATACATGTGATCAATACATGTGATCAATACATGTGATCCATACATGTGATCCATACATGTGATCCATACATGTGATCCATACATGTGATCAATACAAGTGATCTATACATGTGATCCATACATGTGATCAATAGATGTGATCCATACATGTGATCCATACATGTGATCAATACATGTGATCCATACACGTGATCAATACATGTGATCCTTACATGTGATCAATACATGTGATCCTTACATGTGATCTATACATGTGATCCATAAATGTGATCCATACATGTGATCAATACATGTGATCCATACATGTGATCAATACATGTGATCCTTACATGTGATCAATACATGTGATCCATACATGTGATCCATACATGTGATCCATACATTCGATCAATTCTTCATCCTGAACTTGTATCGATCAGCGATCTGCAGAAACACGTGACCGTCACTGATCATTAATGTTAAGATTTATTGATCCTGGACTGAGTCGCAGGTTCAAAGCCGTCACTCGCTGGCGAGGAAAGAAGTTGTTTATTTGTTTATTAATCAACAAATAAACAAATAAACAACAACAACAACTTCTCACGACGTTTAAAATAAGATTTATTATTATGAGTGTATTCTTCAATATGAAACAACACTGACACCTGCTGGCTGACGTGCGCCACTACACTTCACGAACATTGTGTAGGATTTTCAATCGAAACACGTTGTTATATATAAATATAAATATAGTAACTAAAATGTTACGAGTACAAATGTAGATGAAAACGCTATAATTTGCTTTATTTGTTTTATTATTTATTTGCCACGTCATTGCGTGGCTCTGACGTCACACCCGGAAGTGTCAACATGGAGGACGCAGGAGAAGCTTCCACGAACTCGCTCCTGAAAGAAGGTAAACATCAGAATAAACTACAGTTTATTGCGTTTATTGATACGTGTTGTGCACGTGATTCACGAATATCGTTCGTTCAACGTTATTAAATATATTTTAGAAGCTAAAAAGCGTCAAGTGTGAAACAAACAACGTCTCATGTTGTTTCTTAACGAGCTCGAGCTCACGTTTAAAACAATAACTTGAATTAAAATAACTTGAATAACAATAACTTTAACCAGGTTGAACCAGGTGAGCAGTAGAAAAACACACGATGTTGTCTTCGTACTTCGTGTTGTTTCAGTGTCATTGTAAATATGTGTAAACATGTGTAAACATGTGTAAATATGTGTAAACATGTGTAAACATGTGTAAATATGTGTATATATTAATATTAATATTGTAACTATTGAATGTTACTGTGGTGCAGGGGTTAGTGCGAAGGTTGCTGGTTCGATTCCAGGCCGAGACAACCTTTCTGTGTTAGTTTGTTCTCCTGTGTTGTGTGGGTTTACTCCGGACACTCCGGTTTCCTCCCACAGTCCAAAAACATACAGAGGTTGATTGAGAACTTTGTGAAATCGTCCGTAGCTATGAGTGTGTGTGTGAATGTTTGTCTTTGAGACAGACTGGCGTCCTGTCCAGGGTGTCCCCTGCCTCTCACCCTATGATACTGGGACAGACTCCAGTCTCCCCGCGACCCTCATAAGGGATAAAGCGGCAGACGATGAATAAATGAATGAATGAATGTTACTGAGTATTAATACTTCGAAACACATCTTCTTCAAATTCCCTGATGTGTTTAATACATAATATTCAAGTACGTCCTTCAGTTTCATCCAAAATGTACTCTTAAATAAAAAATATCTTAAATATTGTGTGATTTAAGGTATTTACAGTAATTCTTAAAGTCTTCTTACAGTATGAACTTTACTTTATACACTTTTACTTTATACAGATCTTACAGTAATTTAAAGATCCTTCACAATAAATCACCTGCGGTTTGTTGTATTTATCGATACATTTACAATAAACTAGTTCTGCTAAATAACTACCTCTGTGTCAGGACTATATATATATATATATATATATATATATATATATATATATATACTAATATAGACGATACTTCGATGAATCAAACACAGTCAATAGTTTGTACAGTCACTCACCTGAACCCTCAGGTATGATGACATCACAGATTGTATTAATGACATCACAGTATGAATTAATGACCTCACAGTATGAATTAATGACATCACAGTATGAATTAATGACATCACAGTATGAATTAATGACATCACAGAATGAATTAATGACATCACAGTATGAATTAATGACATCACAGAATGAATTGATGACATCACAGAATGAATTAATGACATCACAGAATGAATTAATGACATCACAGAATGAATTAATGACATCACAGTATGAATTAATGACATCACAGAATGAATTAATGACATCACAGAATGAATTAATGACATCACAGAATGAATTAATGACATCACAGAATGAATTAATGACATCACAGAATGAATTAATGACATCACAGAATGAATTAATGACATCACAGAATGAATTAATGACATCACAGTATGAATTAATGACATCACAGTATGAATTAATGACATCACAGTATGAATTAATGACATCACAGTATGAATTAATGACATCACAGTATGAATTAATGACATCACAGTATGAATTAATGACATCACAGAATGAATTAATGACATCACAGAATGAATTAATGACATCACAGAATGAATGAATGAATGACATCACAGAATGAATTAATGACATCACAGAATGAATTAATGACATCACAGTATGAATTAATGACCTCACAGTATGAATTAATGACATCACATTAATGACATCACAGTATGAATTAATGACATCACAGAATGTATTAATGACATCACAGAATGAATTGATGACATCACAGAATGTATTGATGACATCACAGAATGAATTGATGACATCACAGAATGTATTGATGACATCACAGAATGAATTGATGACATCACAGAATGTATTGATGACATCACAGAATGAATTGATGACATCACAGAATGAATTGATGACATCACAGAATGAATTGATGACATCACAGAATGAATTAATGACATCACAGAATGAATTAATGACATCACAGTATGAATTAATGACCTCACAGTATGAATTAATGACATCACAGTATGAATTAATGACATCACAGTATGAATTAATGACATCACAGAATGAATTAATGACATCACAGTATGAATTAATGACATCACAGAATGAATTAATGACATCACAGAATGAATTAATGACATCACAGTATGAATTAATGACATCACAGAATGAATTAATGACATCACAGTATGAATTAATGACATCACAGAATGAATGAATGAATGACATCACAGAATGAATTAATGACATCACAGTATGAATTAATGACATCACAGAATGAATTAATGACATCACAGTATGAATTAATGACATCACAGTATGAATTAATGACATCACAGAATGAATTAATGACATCACAGTATGAATTAATGACATCACAGAATGAATGAATGAATGACATCACAGAATGAATTAATGACATCACAGAATGAATTAATGACATCACAGTATGAATTAATGACATCACAGAATGAATGAATGAATGACATCACAGAATGAATTAATGACATCACAGAATGAATTAATGACATCACAGAATGAATTAATGACATCACAGAATGAATTAATGACATCACAGTATGAATTAATGACATCACAGAATGAATTAATGACATCACAGTATGAATTAATGACATCACAGAATGAATGAATGAATGACATCACAGAATGAATTAATGACATCACAGAATGAATTGATGACATCACAGAATGAATTAATGACATCACAGAATGAATTAATGACATCACAGTATGAATTAATGACCTCACAGTATGAATTAATGACATCACAGTATGAATTAATGACATCACATTAATGACATCACAGAATGTATTAATGACATCACAGAATGAATTGATGACATCACATTAATGACATCACAGTATGAATTAATGACCTCACAGTATGAATTAATGACATCACAGTATGAATTAATGACATCACAGTATGAATTAATGACATCACAGAATGAATTAATGACATCACAGTATGAATTAATGACATCACAGAATGAATTAATGACATCACAGTATGAATTAATGACATCACAGAATGAATTAATGACATCACAGAATGAATTAATGACATCACAGAATGAATTAATGACATCACAGTATGAATTAATGACCTCACAGTATGAATTAATGACATCACAGTATGAATTAATGACATCACAGTATGAATTAATGACATCACAGAATGAATTAATGACATCACAGTATGAATTAATGACATCACAGAATGAATTAATGACATCACAGAATGAATTAATGACATCACAGAATGAATTAATGACATCACAGAATGAATTAATGACATCACAGAATGAATTAATGACATCACAGAATGAATTGATGACATCACAGAATGAATTAATGACATCACAGAATGAATTAATGACATCACAGAATGTATTAATGACATCACAGTATGAATTAATGACCTCACAGTATGAATTAATGACCTCACAGTATGAATTAATGACATCACAGTATGAATTAATGACATCACAGTATGAATTAATGACATCACAGAATGAATTAATGACATCACAGAATGAATTAATGACATCACAGAATGAATTAATGACATCACAGAATGAATGAATGAATGACATCACAGAATGAATTAATGACATCACAGAATGAATTAATGACATCACAGTATGAATTAATGACCTCACAGTATGAATTAATGACATCACATTAATGACATCACAGTATGAATTAATGACATCACAGAATGTATTAATGACATCACAGAATGAATTGATGACATCACAGAATGTATTGATGACATCACAGAATGAATTGATGACATCACAGAATGTATTGATGACATCACAGAATGAATTGATGACATCACAGAATGTATTGATGACATCACAGAATGAATTGATGACATCACAGAATGAATTGATGACATCACAGAATGAATTGATGACATCACAGAATGAATTAATGACATCACAGAATGAATTAATGACATCACAGAATGAATTAATGACATCACAGTATGAATTAATGACATCACAGTATGAATTAATGACATCACAGTATGAATTAATGACATCACAGAATGAATTAATGACATCACAGAATGAATTAATGACATCACAGAATGAATTAATGACATCACAGAATGTATTAATGACATCACAGTATGAATTAATGACATCACAGAATGAATTAATGACATCACAGTATGAATTAATGACATCACAGAATGAATGAATGAATGACATCACAGAATGAATTAATGACATCACAGTATGAATTAATGACATCACAGAATGAATTAATGACATCACAGTATGAATTAATGACATCACAGTATGAATTAATGACATCACAGAATGAATTAATGACATCACAGTAATGAATTAATGACATCACAGAATGAATGAATGAATGACATCACAGAATGAATTAATGACATCACAGAATGAATTAATGACATCACAGTATGAATTAATGACATCACAGAATGAATGAATGAATGACATCACAGAATGAATTAATGACATCACAGAATGAATTAATGACATCACAGAATGAATTAATGACATCACAGAATGAATTAATGACATCACAGAATGAATTAATGACATCACAGTATGAATTAATGACATCACAGAATGAATTAATGACATCACAGTATGAATTAATGACATCACAGAATGAATGAATTAATGACATCACAGAATGAATGAATGAATGACATCACAGAATGAATTAATGACATCACAGAATGAATTGATGACATCACAGAATGAATTAATGACATCACAGAATGAATTAATGACATCACAGTATGAATTAATGACATCACAGTATGAATTAATGACATCACAGTATGAATTAATGACATCACATTAATGACATCACAGAATGTATTAATGACATCACAGAATGAATTGATGACATCACATTAATGACATCACAGTATGAATTAATGACATCACAGTATGAATTAATGACCTCACAGTATGAATTAATGACATCACAGTATGAATTAATGACATCACATTAATGACATCACAGTATGAATTAATGACATCACAGAATGTATTGATGACATCACAGAATGTATTGATGACATCACAGAATGTATTGATGACATCACAGAATGAATTGATGACATCACAGAATGTATTGATGACATCACAGAATGAATTGATGACATCACAGAATGTATTGATGACATCACAGAATGAATTGATGACATCACAGAATGTATTGATGACATCACAGAATGAATTGATGACATCACAGAATGAATTAATGACATCACAGAATGAATTAATGACATCACAGAATGAATTGATGACATCACAGAATGAATTGATGACATCACAGAATGAATTGATGACATCACAGAATGAATTAATGACATCACAGAATGAATTGATGACATCACAGAATGAATTGATGACATCACAGAATGTATTGATGACATCACAGAATGTATTGATGACATCACAGAATGAATTGATGACATCACAGAATGAATTGATGACATCACAGAATGAATTGATGACATCACAGAATGAATTAATGACATCACAGAATGAATTGATGACATCACAGAATGAATTGATGACATCACAGAATGTATTGATGACCTCACAGAATGAATTGATGACATCACAGAATGTATTGATGACATCACAGAATGAATTAATGACATCACAGAATGAATTGATGACATCACAGAATGAATTGATGACATCACAGAATGAATGAATGACATCACAGAATGAATGAATGACATCACAGAATGAATTGATGACATCACAGAATGAATTGATGACATCACAGAATGAATTGATGACATCACAGAATGAATGAATGACATCACAGAATGAATTAATGACATCACAGAATGTATTGATGACATCACAGAATGAATTAATGACATCACAGAATGAATTGATGACATCACAGAATGAATGAATGACATCACAGAATGAATTAATGACATCACAGAATGAATGAATGACATCACAGAATGTATTGATGACATCACAGAATGAATGAATGACATCACAGAATGAATTGATGACATCACAGAATGAATGAATGACATCACAGAATGAATTAATGACATCACAGAATGAATGAATGACATCACAGAATGAATGAATGACATCACAGAATGAATTGATGACATCACAGAATGTATTGATGACATCACAGAATGAATGAATGACATCACAGAATGAATTAATGACATCACAGAATGTATTGATGACATCACAGAATGAATGAATGACATCACAGCATGAATTAATGACATCACAGAATGTATTGATGACATCACAGTATGAATTAATGACATCACAGAATGAATTAATGACATCACAGTATGAATTAATGACATCACAGAATGTATTGATGACATCACAGTATGAATTAATGACATCACAGAATGAATTAATGACATCACAGTATGAATTGATGACATCACAGAATGAATTAATGACATCACAGAATGAATGAATGACATCACAGTATGAATTAATGACATCACAGAATGAATTAATGACATCACAGTATGAATTAATGACATCACAGAATGTATTGATGACATCACAGAATGTATTGATGACATCACAGAATGTATTGATGACATCACAGAATGTATTGATGACATCACAGAATGTATTGATGACCTCACAGAATGTATTGATGACCTCACAGAATGCTACGCTGACTTCCTGTTGGAGCAGTTTGACGTGAAGACGTTCACCGCTCACGCCATCCATCACGCCGTCATCGCGGAGCAGCTGGCGAAGCTTGCTCAAGGGATCAGTCAGTTGGACAAAGAGCTGCACAGTCAGGTGAGGCTCAGGTGTTCACGTGTCGCTGCTGTGATGCTAACAAGTGTCTTCAGGTGGTGGCGAGACATGAAGACCTGCTCGCTCAGGCTCCTGGGATCGAAGCTCTGGAAGGTACCAGCAACTAGCATTTGTATAACTAGTACTTTAGAAATAGTATTTACCAGTTTGACTATTACCTGATGTTTCATTGTTGACTTGATACTTGAACACACGTGTCTTTCCATTTACAAAAAATACATTTTATTTCATTTACATTTAAGTAAAACTACTAATTATACTACTACTTTTACGTTTACTACTAATTATACTACTACTTTTCAATATACCATGACTACTACTTTTAATTTTCCTTTTCTACTAATTATACTACTACTTTTATTATACATTTACTGCTGCTTTCACGTTTACTACTAATTATACATATACTTTTCAATATACCATGACTACTACTTTTAATTTTCCTTTTCTACTAATTATACTACTACTTTTAATTGTACTACTAATTATACTACTACTTTTAATATACATTTACTACTACTTTCAACTTTACTACTAATTATACTAATACTTTTTACATATAATTTGACTACTACTCTTAATTTTCCTTTTTCTACTAATTATACTACTACTTTTAATTTTACTACTAATTATACTACTACTTTTATTTTTACTTTTACTACTAATTATACTACTACTTTTACATTTACTAACTAATTATACTACTACTTTTACATTTACTACTAATTATACTACTACTTTTACGTTTACTACTTTATTATACTACTACTTTTACATTTACTACTAATTATACTACTACTTTTACGTTTTCTACTAATTATACTACTAATTTTACTACTAATTATACTATTACTTTTACTCATACTTTTACTGCTAATTATACTACTAATTTTACTTTTACTATTAATTATACTACTACTTATACTTTAACTACTAATCCTACTATTGTTTTTCTACTTCTACTATGATTTCTACTTCTATTAATACTTTATCGCAGTCATGCCGTCCATTAAGAATTTATTAAATAAAAATTTACACATACCTCTGTGTCCACTAGAGGGCGCTGCTACTCTTCTCGTGAACGGTCAGCGTGCTAAGAAGAAGTATTGTTCTCCACAGGGGTCCTCCAGATGATGCAGACTAGGATCAGTGCACTCCAGGCAGCAGTCGACAGGTTTGACTCTACATCTGTGTTCATATTATTATGATCGATTGTATATAAACATGAATATATAGGGATTTATTTCCAAGGTGTTTTGTTCTTTGTGTAACTCATTTTTGAGAGTATGTTTGTGAGTATACAAAAATATTTTTAAGAATCGGGTTGAAAAAAAACATAAACAATGGTCGTATGAATCACAAACTATGATAATGTTTAATAATAATAATAAAAATTGCATATTTAGCTTTGTTTTATGACCTAATATTATAGTTTTCACTCCTTTATTTTGGCCTGGTGACCCCTGATGACCCCTGACAGCTGTGGCCCCGAGGAAAACTCACCTGCTCTGGTCTAGAGCTTGTTGAGCGAGTTCTCTGCATTACTATGGGAAATATCAATATATAAAGTATAAGTTTGACACAAACGTTTATTGCTGGTTCTTCACTGAACGTTTGTTTGCAGGATCAGAGGCAAGATCGTGGATCCGTACAACAAGATCGTGGCCCGGATCACGCAGCTCGCCAGACTCCAGGTAACGTGAAGGTTCTTCGTTCACCTGGTGGTTCTGTCCACGAGATCTTGGCTGTCTCAGCTGCTCGTGGTCCAGAGTATCACAGTGTGTCAAAGTGTGTCAAAGTGTATCAAAGTGTATCAAAGTGTATCAAAGTGTATCACAGTGTATCACAGTGTATCACAGTGTATCACAGTGTATCACAGTGTATCACAGTGTATCACAGTGTATCAAAGTGTATCACAGTGTATCACAGTGTATCACAGTGTATCACAGTGTATCACAGTGTATCAAAGTATATCACAGTGTATCACAGTGTATCACAGTGTATCACAGTGTATCACAGTGTATCACAGTGTATCACAGTGTATCACAGTGTATCAAAGTGTATCACAGTGTATCACAGTGTATCACAGTGTATCACAGTGTATCACAGTGTATCACAGTGTATGAAAGTGTATCACAGTGTATCAAAGTGTATCAAAGTGTGTCAAAGTGTGTCAAAGTGTATCAAAGTGTATCAAAGTTTCCCCTAAACCATTAAATAATTAACTTTATAGTAAAATGTAATTATTTGTGATTGTTAAGATAAAGTAATTCGATTTTAAAGTTAAAGGTAAATTAAGGATACATTAAAATACACTGTGTGTGTTCTGTTCGTTGATGATTTAATGCATGTTGATTTAATACACTTTTAAAACATGAACATATTGAATATACATTTGTTATAGAAATGGGATGTACATGGATATTAATATATATTTTTAATATATACAAAATGTAGGTTTTTATTAGAGACATTAAATATAGATCTGTAATCTATATATTGAATATATTAATATGTAATATAGATGTATATTGTAGATATTTAATATAGTGACGTCATAGATATTAAAAATATATATTAAATATATATATATATATATTTAATATAAATATTTGTTAGATATTCAATATAAATATTTTAATGCAGATATTTAATAAATTAACATTTTATATATTTACGATAGATATTCAATATATAGATATTTAATATAAATATTTCTCAGAGATATTCTCAATAGATATTAATTACAGATATTTATTATAAGACAAAATGCCTTTATTATACAGATTTAATACAAATATTAAAAAATATACGAGCAGAAGGTTCCAGTTGTGTGGACCGTGATAAAGATCACATGTTCTGGACTAATGTCATACTACTGCGGATCTAATACTAGTTTGAGTGTAAAACGTGTGTAATCCTGGAGGACAGACACCTCCTGACGTTCAGTGAAGCCACCTTTGACCTCTGCTGGCGTCTGCTCCAGGTGGCCTGTGACCTTCTGCGCAGGATCATCCGGATCCTGTACCTGAGCAAGAGGCTGCAGGTTCAACTGCAGGGCGGCAGCAGAGAGATCACCAAGGCTGCTCAGAGTCTCAACGAACTGGGTAAGAAGAGTCTTCGTGGACCTCATGGTTCATCTTCTGCACTGCTTTACAGTACACTGCTCTACAGTACACTGCTTTACGGTTCACTGCTTTACAGTACACTGCTCTACAGTACACTGCTCTACAGTACACTGCTCTACAGTACACTGCTCTACAGTACACTGCTCTACAGTACACTGCTCTACAGTACACTGCTCTACAGTACACTGCTCTACAGTACACTGCTCTACAGTACACTGCTTTACAGTACACTGCTCTACAGTACACTGCTCTACAGTACACTGCTCTACAGTACACTGCTCTACAGTACACTGCTCTACAGTACACTGCGCTACAGTACACTGCTCTACAGTACACTGCTCTACAGTACACTGCTTTACAGTACACTGCTTCACAGTACACTGCTCTACAGTACACTGCTCTACAGTCCACTGCTCTACAGTCCACTGCTCTACAGTCCACTGCTCTACAGTACACTGCTCTACAGTACACTGCTCTACAGTACACTGCGCTACAGTACACTGCTCTACAGTACACTGCTCTACAGTACACTGCTCTACAGTACACTGCGCTACAGTACACTGCTCTACAGTACACTGCTCTACAGTACACTGCTTTACAGTACACTGCTTCACAGTACACTGCTCTACAGTCCACTGCTCTACAGTACACTGCGCTACATTACACTGCTCTACAGTACACTGCTTTACAGTACACTACTCTACAGTACACTGCGCTACAGTACACTGCTCTACAGTCCACTGCTTTACAGTCCACTGCTCTACAGTCCACTACTCTACAGTACACTGCTTTACAGTACACTGCTTTACAGTACACTGCTCTACAGTACACTGCTTTACAGTACACTGCTCTACAGTACACTGCTCTACAGTACACTGCTTTACAGTACACTGCTTTACAGTACACTGCTATACAGTACACTGCTTCACAGTACACTGCTCTACAGTCCACTGCTCTACAGTACACTGCTCTACAGTCCACTGCTCTACAGTCCACTGCTTTAAAGTACACTGCTTTACAGTACGCTGCTCTACAGTACGCTGCATTACAGTACGCTGCATTACAGTAAACTGCTTTACAGTACACTGCTTTACAGTTTTACAGTACACTGCTTTACAGTACACTGCTTTACAGTTTTACAGTACACTGCTTTACAGTACGCTGTAAGACAGTCCACGACAGGTAGTACTGTCTCAAATCAAACACTACACAATAACAGGAAATGAACATCAACACTTTTCACCAATTGTGTTATTATGTGGGATGTTATTATTGTGGGATGAAGTGGGACTGTCTGGGTCTGTGTTAGAATGGTTCTCATCTTACCTTTCTGGGCGCAGTTTTAGTGTATCTGTCAATCAAATGAGGTCTAAATCGGCAGATCTGTTGTGTGGAGTCCCTCAAGGTTCTGTTGTGGGTCCTTTATTGTTTTTGCTGTACTTGATTCCCCTCGGTAAAATCATTCAGAGATTTCCAGATGTTTCTTATCACATTTTTGCTGATGACATCCAGCTCTACTGCTCTTTTGATCCAACTGAGCCCCAGAGGCTGAACTTAGTCAATTGTTTGCTAGAAATCAAACAATGAGTGAAAACACTTTACAGCTTAATGTGGACAAAACTGAAACTCTGGTGATTGTTGATGATAAGATTCCAGGGTTGAGTCAGTACTTGGGTGACTTAGGTCAGTCTGTCAAACTGAGCCTGAGAAACCTGGGTGTTGTATTTGATAAAGACATGTCTCTTGTTCAACACTGTAGAAAACTGACCAGAAACTGTTTCCTTCAACTGAGAAAAATCTCTAAACTTAGGAAAATGTTGTCGGAACATGATCTGGATCTTATAATCCATGAGTTTGTTTCTTCTCGTCTGGACTATTGTAACAGTTTGTTTTCATGTCTTAACAAGAAGGATCGTCTCGTCTGCAGTTGATTCAGAACTCTGCAGCGAGAATTCTGACCCGCTCTAGTAGAAGAACTCACATTTCTCAGGTCCTTAAAACTCTTCACTGGCTTCCAGTTTCTTTCAGGATCAACTTTAAAATTCTGGTTCTTACTTTCAGATCTATTCATGGTCAGGCTCCTCCTTACATCACTGATCTGATCCAGACTTACACCCCAGCTCGGGCTCTGAGGTCTGTGGATCAGAATCTACTGATGGTTCCACGCACACGGCTCAGGACCAGAGGAGAGAAATCTTTTCAGACTGTTGCTCCTAAGCTTTGGAACGATCTTCTCTCTCTTTGCTCTTGATGATCTACTGACTCCTTTAAGAAATATCTTAAGACGTTTCTATTTGTTCAGGCTTTTCCTTGAATTTCTCGAACTCCTGTGTTGTTCTCAGTATTATCTTGATCTTTAAAGTATGTACTTTTTTGAGTATTGTTTTGATTGTTAAAGCGCTTTGTGACCCTGGTCTCGAAAAGCGCTATATAAATAAATATTACTTACTTACTTACTTACTTACATGCATCAGGCTGTTGCTCCTAAGCTTTGGAACGATCTTCTCTCTCTTTGCTCTTGATGATCTACTGACTCCTTTAAGAAACATCTTAAGACGTTTCTATTTGTTCAGGCTTTTCCTTGATTTTCTGGAACTCCTGTGTTGTTCTCAGTATTATCTTGATCTTTAAAGTATGTACTTTTTTTTTTTTTTAGGGAGTATTGTTTTGATTGTTTAAGCGCTTTGTGACCCTGGTCTCGAAAAGCGCTATATAAATAAATATTACTTACTTACTTACTTACTATTACTGTTGTTGTGTTGTTTTGTGGTGAAGTGAGTGTTTTCTCAACACATTTACGTCACTATGTGCGAGGACGTTGAGGGTTGACAGTGTCCATCAATCCACACTCAATTTTCTGGCCGTTTGAGTGCTCATAGTGCACTCATTTTTTCCCTACACTGTTCATCAGGATGCACTTGTGCACTGAAAATATTAATTGTAAGTGCAGAAGTACAAGATTTGGGACACACCCCCAGTTTATCAGATTCAAATATATTGTAACGTTTCAAACTGACCTTGGTCGTGTTAATGACTTTATCTGATGACTGATGTAGACCAGCAACAAAACAACAACAACAACAACAACAACTACAACTCTCTTGAAGTGCATATATATATATATTTTTTTTACTATACTACATCGATATTTAACTTCACTGTATTGATATTTTATATTCCAAAAAAGTAAATACAAGACAGCTAACATGCAACTATTCAGGGTGTTTGTTGGGCCTCTAGATGGCAGCATACACTTATATCCTCCCGCAGCAGAGACGCGGTGAATGGCGATTACTGAGGACGAGAGGATACAGTGACTCCAGCTGCTTTTAAAGCTGATGTTTGGACATATTTCTTTGCACAGTATTAGTTCTAATGATTCAAGATGTCACTAAACTTGAGGGCGTCCCCTAAAAATGGTTGATTCAAGTCTATCGAAATAAATATCAAAGCATATTTTTTGCTGTATATATCGTGTAGAATGTTATCGTGACATCAGTGTATCGCTCTAGAACTAGACCAGTACCAGATACATGACTCTTGGGTCGTCTACATTGAAGAAGGAGGGAAGGATGTAACAGTCAAGGATCAGAAGAACAGATATTTATTTAATTAACGTATTTTCCGGACTATAAGTGGCAGTTTTTTTCATAGTTTTTCCGGGGGTGCAACTTATACTCTGGAGCGACTTATGTGTGAAATTATTAACACATTATTATATCATTTCACATGTTATTTTCACACTAAACCACCAGAGGGCGCTCTAGGCCTGTGTTTTTTCCACGTAGAAGAGGAAGCATCTTCTACCTCCGGAGTTAGTTAGTTGTTTAAAAGTGACACGAGGATGAAGAGTTATTTGGAGTTACACGGATGGTTTGGTAAACTAGTTAGTTATTGATGCTATAGTTCTCTGAATAACTCTTCATATGTTATGTTAACATACCAGGTTCTCACTTCATGTAACGTAACATTATTCTGTTGTTGCCTCTAGTTTTATTTTAAATTGTCTTTCAAGACGACATGTATATGACATGTGACATGTGACTTATATATATTTTTTCCTTCTTTATTATGCATTTTATGTCTGGAGCGACTTGTACTCCGGAGACACTTATAGTCCGGACAATACGGTATGTCTTTTCTGGAGAACACGTCACACCAGACTCTCCTGTCGACCTGATGTTTTTGCGAACAAACGAGTCTCGACTCAAAGGTCGGAGTGAATCAGAGAAACGGTCTCAAGCATGTGTTGTTGAAGCCGAAAAGAAGGTCCAGAAGATCACGTGTCATGTGTCCTCCAGCTTCAGGGCTTCAGGACTTTCAGATGGATGGTTGAGATGGTTGAGAGCCGAGCATCATGTTGACCTTCATGCTGACCTTCATGTGACACGCTGCTGCTGCATGACTGTGTATAAATACATACAACAAGCACGTTCTTGTTGCACATCTGACCCTAGAGTCATGTCTACGAAGACACGGATCAACACTGGAAACACACCCTTCGTTGTCTTTCTGCATCAAAAACCCATTGTTGTCGTTGAAAGAACCTGATACGGTTTTGACCGAAACACAAGTTTTTATAATTATTCATCACTGAGACGTTTGAAATAAAAGCAATGCGTTTGTGAAACACTGTATTAAAAACACAGAACAAGCTTTAAAGGAAAATGAACGACAAAACAAAAAGACAAATCAAAGTGTTAAATACAATAGAAAACTGTAAGAAATATTTATAGAGTTTTTTTCTAGACCAGGGTCACAAAGCGCTTAAACAATCAAAACAATACTCGATAAAATAAATACTTAAAAGGTCAAGACAAACACAGGAGTCTCAGAAAATCAGGGAAAAGCACAAATAAAAGTGTCTTGAGATGCTTCTTGAAGGAGTCAGTAGATCATCAAACACAGATGTTTCTTGAAGGAGTCAGTAGATCATCAAACACAGATGTTTCTTGAAGGAGTCAGTAGATCATCAAACACAGATGTTTCTTGAAGGAGTCAGTAGATCATCAAACACAGATGTTTCTTGAAGGAGTCAGTAGATCATCAAACACAGAGATGGTTCCAAAGCTTAGGAGCAACAGTCTGGAAGGATTTCTCTCCTCTGGTCCAGAAGTTCAGGAACCATCAGTAGATTCTGATCCACAGACCTCAGAGCCCGAGCTGGGGTGTAAGTCTGGATCAGATCACTGATGGAAGGTCTGACCATGAATAGATCTGAAAGTAAGAACCAGAATTTTAAAATGATCCTGAAAGAAACTGGCAGCCAGTGAAGAGTTTGAAGGAGAATTGTGAGTTCTTCTACTAGAGCAGCCAGTGAAGAGTTTGAAGGAGAAATGTGAGTTCTTCTACTAGAGCAGCCAGTGAAGAGTTTGAAGGAGAAATGTGAGTTCTTCTACTAGAGCAGCCAGTGAAGAGTTTGAAGGAGAAATGTGAGTTCTTCTACTAGAGCAGCCAGTGAAGAGTTTGAAGGAGAAATGTGAGTTCTTCTACTAGAGCAGCCAGTGAAGAGTTTGAAGGAGAAATGTGAGTTCTTCATGTTCTTCTTTGGTATCTGAACAAGGTTGCAATAGTTTAAACGACGCAAACACAGTGATTATAAGATCCAGATCATGTTTTGAAAATGTTTTCCTAGGTTTAGAAATACAACAGAGAAAGTGAACTAATCAAACCCATGATGTAAACTTTACTTTAATCACTTGAATAACAACAAAATAATGTATTTGTTTTGACGCGAGAATGGTTTGATTTTAAGCGACTATCATACAAGTGTTTAAAGTTTTTAGTCCCAGACTAGTCTCTAACTAAAGCTTTTACAAAGACTGGATCTTGTGACGTCACGACTAGATACATTTTCCCCAAAATTACACAACAAAATAAATAACACGCATATTTAGGCCTTGAAGATCTGCCCAATGTTGACCCTCTGATGCAAATAATTTAAATTAATAAAAATAAGTAATTTGTATAAATACAAGTAAGACATGTTTAGTTATTCTATTTTAAATTAAATCTTATAATATAACACATGACTGATATTTTAATGTTTTTTTTTGTTATGATTTCTTTTCATAAATAAATTAATAATACATATTTTTTATTTTCCACTCTGATATTTAACGTCAACGAGACGATTCTTCTCTGCCGGCGCTTTTCTTCCTCTTTTTGGAATCACAGACTCTCGTTCTTCTACGTCCATGCTTGTCACAACGATGGTTTCCTGTTTCCACCTGTGTCTGTGCGCATTTGTTGTTGGTTTTTAAATGGTTTGTGAGTCCAGCATAAGTGCCTGATCATTTAGGCCGAGTTTGACCCCTGACCCCTGTGGTCTCCACTGATTATCGTCAACAAACCTCTCACCAAAGACGTTTCATTAACGACAGCAAACAAACCCACTGACCTAGTCCTGGTCCATCAACTCTTCCAGGCCCTGGGTCTTTATCTGAAGATGACTCGTCATTTCACTCCGTCTTCACTGTATATGACCTTTGACCTTTGTCTCCTCAGCAGACCACCCCCTTATTAGCTGTAAAATGTCACCAACAATCCAGCGTTAAATCAGCTTTTCTGGCTCCGTGTGAACAAAAGACTTTATTGCAGAGAAGTATGTGTTGTTCAGAGCAGAGGTCAGAGGTCAGAGGTCACTCGACAGCTGATGCCAGGACGTGCAGAAATGGAAATAAATGATTGAATTTCTGTTGATTATTACTGTCGGAATCCTATTTCTATTAACATGTGACTCATGTCCAGACGCTAGTTAGAAAAATGATCTGATAACAAGAGTAGAACAAACTCTGTGAAGTTTTGTTTTTATCAGTAGGTTGATAACCTTAGAGTCAAAGTTCACCGAAACTTTAAACCTTAATGATTTTCTTCACACCCTCAATGTCAACTAAGGGTTGAGATTATTTTCAGATCAATATGTCTCTTTTTTTGAGTAAAATGCAAAATTGTACGTTGATTTTTACATGTTAAAACATCCAAATACCTCCTCGTCCGTAACGTAGTACCTCGACTTTTACGTGTGTTTTTTATGGAGGACGATCTCTGAGGATCGGTCGCTACATTAAAATTGACTTGCATTTTTATCAATACATTTAAAAAGTAATGGATTACTCTGAAAAACATTCCAACCCTGAGGTCACATGAGGTCAGGAACAGAGTAGAATTTTGGGAGAACCATCACTGCGGTTTAGAGACGTCTTAGTTCTGCACACGGACAAGAAGCCGAGTCAGGTTTTTACCGAGAGTGACTTTGATGGACAAGATCAGGAACAATGTCGTTTTACGTGGAGAAGTTTGGAGGAAAATAAAGTCCAGACTGATGGTTTGGACGAGTCTAGAGCAGTAAAAACAGAGGCAGTATAAAACTACAAGAAGAGAAGTTCCTGCTACTTACAGTCCTTTTTTCCAGTCGTTTACTGTGTTCTTGTTGCAAATGTATCTTCTGCTCAGAGATGCTGATGATCGGAGACACTTCGCTCGTTCATGATGTCTCTTGACAAGTTAGATACCTCCGTGGTCATGGTCACGTCATTACCTTGGTGTCCTTTTAAAATGGTTTTTACAACCTTGTATGTCCTCCTCGTACTCTGACCTCAGCTGCTTATTAA
>JACEEU010000686.1:33323004-33328004 GCA_016630915.1 Callionymus lyra
TCCTCCTGGGGTCGATCCAGGAGTTGCGGATGACCACGTTGTTGGGGGAGGGCTCGGCCTCCACCACCGACACCACCCTCTTCTTCATCTTGCTCTTCAGCACCTTCTGGAACTTCTGCCGGGTGAAGGCGTAGAGCAGCGGGTGGAAGATGGTGGTGCCGTAGGCCATGACCAGGAAGCCCAGGCGCAGTCGGACGGCGAGGTCGCCGGGACCCGCGCTGAGGATGACGGCGTTGAGCGCCGTGATGGGGGTCCAGCAGAGCAGGAAGGTGGAGATGATGAGCAGGGACATCCTGAAGACTCGCTTCTGTCGTTCCCGTCGCTCCCGGTGACGCTTCACCGCCCGCCTGAGCGCAATGATGACGGACACCGACGCCCGCATCCCCAGAGGAGCGCTGGCGCTGGCGCCCGCTCGCACGCCGGCGCTGGTCTGCGACGCCGACTCCGTGGACTCGGCCGGTGCGGCGGCGCTCAAGGAAATGGTGTTTTTGCTCTTGGGCTTCTTCTTGGGCAGGTTGTGCTGGAAGCGCGTCCCGATGCGAATGTTCAGCGCCTGCAGGATCTTGTAGTACGTGACCAGCATGACCAGAGCCGTGAAGAAGAAGATGGGGATCTGAGCCAGCAGGTGGTAGTACAGACCCAGCTCGCTGTAGTACCCGTTGGCGTGCGCCGGCGTCGTCCGGTTGACCGGCTCGGAACCAGAGTCGACGAAGAAGCCCACTTCTATGAACGGGACCAGGAAGCTGAAGAAGGACAGCGCCCAGATGGAGCCCAGGAGAGCCACCGCCCGCCCCATGGTGAGCACGCGGTTGGCCGGGCGCACCGAGATGTCGTAGCGGTCCACGGTGATGGCGAGGACGGTGGCGGCCGTCGCCACGCTGGCGAACGAAACGCAGGCCTCGTGGAAGCAGCAGACTATGGCGGTGTCGGCCTTCAGAGGGAGCAGAACCACCACGGCCGTGAGTGGGATGCAGCAGACGCACACCTGGAACCAGAGAGTCCAGTTAGTGTGTTTGTGAAGGACTGTAGTACTAGCAGTAAGTAAGTACTTTGTATTTATAGAGCGCTTTTCCAGACCAGGGTCACAAAGCGCTTAAACAATCGAAACAATACTCAATAAAATATATACTTTAAAGGTCAAGATAATACTGAACAAATAAGAAGTTCTTGAGATGTTTCTTGAAAGCGTCAGTAGATCATCAAACGCAGAGATGGTTCAGGAACCATCAGTAGATTCTGATCCACGGACCTCAGAGCCCGAGCTGGGGTGTAAGTCTGGATCAGATCACTGATGGAAGGTCTGACCATGAATAGATCTGAAAGTAAGAACCAGAATTTTAAAATGATCCTGAAAGAAACTGGCAGCCAGTGAAGAGTTTGAAGGAGAAATGTGAGTTCTTCTACTAGAGCAGCCAGTGAAGAGTTTGAAGGAGAAATGTGAGTTCTTCTACTAGAGCAGCCAGTGAAGAGTTTGAAGAGAGAAATGTGAGTTCTTCTACTAGAGCAGCCAGTGAAGAGTTTGAAGGAGAAATGTGAGTTCTTCTACTAGAGCAGCCAGTGAAGAGTTTGAAGGAGAAATGTGAGTTCTTCTACTAGAGCAGTCAGTGAAGAGTTTGAAGGAGAAATGTGAGTTCTTCTACTAGAGCAGCCAGTGAAGAGTTTGAAGGAGAAATGTGAGTTCTTCTACTAGAGCAGCCAGTGAAGAGTTTGAAGGAGAAATGTGAGTTCTTCTACTAGAGCAGCCAGTGAAGAGTTTGAAGGAGAAATGTGAGTTCTTCTACTAGAGCAGCCAGTGAAGAGTTTGAAGGAGAAATGTGAGTTCTTCTACTAGAGCGGCACAGAATTCTGGCTGCAGAGTTTAGTATGAACTGCAGGCGAGACACATCCTTCTGGTTTAGACACTAAATAAAGTGTTACAATAGTGTAAACGACACAAACACATGGATTATAAGATCCACATCATGTTGTCACAACATTTTCCTTAAGTTTAGAGATTTCAGTTTGTGTTTGTGTTTAGTACTGCTGGATGATTATCTTCTAGAAGTTTGTAACAACATGATCTGATGAGGTTCAATCTTGAAGATGACGACATATCCTTCAATAGATATTTGTTTTCGTACAAAACATCTCTTGTCGTATGGATCGATAATCACCGTTTCTAGTCGTCTGTTGGGACGAAACAAAATGGTTTCTGGTCAAAATGCAGGCTTTTGTACTAATCCTTCGTTCGTGCCTTCATTTTTAATCACTTATGTTTCCCAAACAGCTTAGTGGGTTTTTTTGTCTTTGTGTAATATATGTGGGACATTTGTGGATATTTGGAGATTAAAACAAACCACTTACAGCAGACGAGCACAATATAAAACCTCTGTGAAGCGAAAGAATTGAGTGAATAAAAAACGACATTTTATTTGGAAACTCAATCAAAGTAACCACAGTCTGGATCAATCATGTGATTCATGTTTTATTGTTTGTCTTTCAGGACAAGAAAACACTTTTTCTTAAAGAAGTCATTGTTTTCACTTTAAACACACTTTGTATGAGGAAGGATGAGCGTGAAGATGTACAAATACTTTATTCATCAGAACATCAGCCGTAAATACATGAACGAAAGATAAGTACAAAAAAATATGAATCACGACTGAAGATATTTTTCATTTGATTCATTTTCTGCAAACCAACGTCCATCCATCCATCTATTCATCATCCATCCATCCATTTATCCCTCTCTACATCCATCCATTCATCATCCATCCATCCATTTATCCCTCTCTACATCCATCCATTCATCATCCATTTATCCCTCTCTACATCCATCCATTCATCATCCATCCATTCATTTATCCCTTATTTATCCCATCCATTCTACATCCATCCATTCATCATCCATCCATTCATTTATCCCTCTCTACTCCATCCTTCACTCATCATTCATTCCCTCTCTACATCCATCCATTCATTCAATAATCATTAATTTATCCATCCATTCGTCATCCATCCATCCATTTATCCCTCTCTACATCCATCCACCCTTCCTTCCATTCAACCAGCATTCATTTATCCATCCATTCATCATCCATCCATCCATCCATCACTCTCTACATCCATCCACCCTTTAATCCATTCAATAATCATTCATTTATCCATCCATTCATCATCCATTCGTCATCCATCCATCCATTTATGACTCTCTACATCCATCTACCCTTCCTTCCATTCAACCATCATTAATGTATCTATCCATTTAACCCTCTCTACATCCATCCACCCTTCCTTCCATTCAACCATCATTCATTTATCCATCCATTTATCGTTCATCCATCCATTTATCCATCTATCCCGCCATACATCCATTCCTTCCTTCACCCAGGCATCCATCTAACCTGCCATCCAACCCTCTATATATCCCTCACTCAATCTATCCCTCCATTCATCCATCACTCCCTCTATTCATCCATCTATCCAACCAAACCACAAAACCAACACAACCATACAAGCCAACACAACAGCCACACAAACAAACAACAAAAACAAGCCAACAAACACAGCGATAACAGAATAATGGCTACAAACCTGTCAAACACGATAAAATTAATAAAAAAGAACAAATCAATTACTAAATATTTGAAAAGCAAAGAACTATTTGAACATTTTCATTTCATTCTCAACCCGTAAACGTTAACTACTCACCAGCACGTCCACGACATGCAGGTTCATGGTGATGATGTTGGAGACGGAACTGATGAGATTCTGCTTCATGCAGTAGAGGACCAGAACCGTGAGGTTGGAACTAAGACCCAGGACTATCTCCAAAAGCAGGAAGACTGTAAGACAGACCTACCAACAAAAAGGTTCACGGCATGAATAATTTAGCAGTTATTACATTTCCTCTGGCGATGATGTATTTAGGGATTGAATGGCTTGAGAACAACTGTGGCGCCGTTAGACGAGAAAGATCCGCATCGGTACCTGGAAGCTGACGGGATAGATGACCTCGGGAGACGTGGTGTCGTACGGGTCGGCTGTGTCCAGAACCGTCATGTTGCTCATGGTGGCGGCAGAAGTCAGCAGCGGCGACGTGTGCATGATACTGACTGAAGGAAGAGGCCTGTGGAGAGTTGACACGACTGTGATGTTTGCGACTGACGCTGGTTCAAATGGGTCTGAATTCAGCCACTAATGGGTGATATAATGATGCATCATCACTGCCAGGATGTTCCACTGTTGACAACATTTAAAAACAAATCGATAATGAGTTTATTGACTAGTTCTGGAAGGTTTTTTTCGTTTTCTAAATGGAGAATTGAAACAAGACGTTAGAGAGCAGAACCGAACAGATTCCTAGATACCTTATCAATTCTAAGAAGTATTTTAGTACGTTGAATTGTTGAACTGCTTTTTCTTGAAGCGCATGATATAATAAATCAGTTATCCTTAAACGAGGGGGAAGGAAAGGAATGCAAGTAAGTAAGTACTTTATATTTATAGAGCGCTTTTCCAGACCAGGGTTACAAACCGCTTAAACAATAAAAAAAACTCAATAAAATATAAGGTAAGGTAAGGTAAAACTGTATTACCTTACCTTACCTCATATTTTATTGAGTTTTGTTTTGATCAAGTGGTTCTTAAGTTAAGTGTCACATGAGTTAGTGATGCCGCCAAATATTCACATCACACACTTGTGCTCCATGTTAAGAAGTACATTTGTGATGTTTTATTATGATGTATCAGGGGAAACAATGCAATACATTGAGGTAGTGTAGTAACAAGTATATATGTGTAGTATTGTCGATTACTCGACTCTGGTGTTGTGATAGTGTAGTAACAGGTATATATGTGTAGTATCGTCCAGTACTTGACTTCTGGTGTTGTGATAGTGTAGTAACAAGTATATATGTGTAGTATTGTCCAGTACTTGACTCTGGTGTTGTGATAGTGTAGTAACAAGTATATATGTGTAGTATTGTCCAGTACTTGACTTCTGGTGTTGTGATAGTGTA
>JACEEU010000686.1:33333004-33350504 GCA_016630915.1 Callionymus lyra
TCACGAATTGTAAGATTGAAAACAAATGTTCAGTATTTTTTAAAGATGAAAATCTTAGTGACCCAGAATCTTCCACAGTGTTGTTCTTATAACTGCTACAAAAACTGAAAGACATTATTCAGGATTATCTTCTCGGTATTTCTCTGTAAAGATAATCCATTAGTACAGTTTCTGATTCTTACTTTGACTTTTTACTCTGCAACTTCTGGCTGTCGCTGATGAACTACCGAAGTCTCTGAGAATCCATGTATATTTGTGACAGCTCCGGTCGTGGGTGAGCGTGTTGCCAACTGTTGAAGCTGCTAAAGACCAGTCTCGTGTGACAGCCGCTCATTTAATGTAATTATTCCCTGACAGAGAAATTGCCTCTTAAAGTGACAGCATAGAAGATGTTTTACCTTCAAATGAAGACTGTTAGTCAGTGATCCACAGAGCGTTCCTTCCCCGTCGAAGGGTTTGAAGATAGTTTTCCGAGCGAGACGCTCCGTGACTTCAGCCTCCATCCTGCCTCTGCTGTGGCTCCAGGATCCGACGCTCACGGACGTGCTCTGCCTCCCCCTCTGGTCTCTGCTTCTCTGCTTCTCCCTGGATTCCCGCCTCTCCCCGTGAAGCCCTTCCTACCGGTCCGTCCTCCCTCCTCCTCCCGTCCTCCGATACTACTTCCTTCGCTCCTCCCTCCACACCTCTGCGTCCGACTAATCGGATTCACAGGCAGATTTAATACTTTCTTCCTCTGATTCCTCGTCCGTCTTTGATGGCTCACTCGCCGGTGTCGCTCGTGGGAATACGACCTCACATCTGTTTGTCGATCTTCAAACGGTGCACCGGCTGCTGCTGATTAAAAAAAAACTGAAAATGAAAGTCATTTGCATTTAAATTGATGCTAAATAGGGATTTTAAGTGAGATTAAAACAATTCTACTGACATCTTCGAGATACGGCTGAAAACACTTTTATCCGTGCAGGTTTTTTCCTTAATTCTCTGAGACTCTTGTGTTGTTCTCGGTGTTGTCTTGACCTTTTAAAGTATATTTTTTATTGAGTATTGTTTAAGCGTTTTGTGACCCTGGTCTGGAAAAGTGCTCTACAAATATAAATGACTTACTTACAAATGTTCTTGTCTACCGCTTTATCCCGGGGTCGCGTGGAGACTGGAGTCTATCCCAGTACCATAGGGCGAGAGGCAGGGGGACACCCTGGACAGGACGCCAGTCTGTCTCAGGACACACAAAGACAGACAACCATTCACTCACACACACTCTCAAACCAACGGACAATTTCCCAAAGTTCTCAATCAACCTCTGTATGTTTTTGGACTGTGGGAGGAAACCGGAGTGTCCGGAGTAAACCCACGCAAACACGGGGAGAACAAACTAACACAGAAAGGTTGTCTCGGCCTGGAGTCGAACCAGCAACCTTCTCGCTGTGAGGCGACTGACAAGACAAATATAATGTAAACAATCCCGTTCTATTGATTATTACTGTCTGACATGTTTATCGTTTTTGAAAAAAGACACGTCAAGACGCTTGTTTTAGTCAAGTTTACCAGAAATATAAACCTTTAAACGCATTAAGATCTGTTTCTATCTCCATATATTTACTTGTATTTCATCTCTTGTGCAACACAAATATAAATACTTTGTTCTAATGAGCATGTGGCAGTATTGTGTCTTTAACATCTCATGAGTTTTCTTGAAGATTTAACTCGATCTATTGTTGTTCCTACATCCATACATTGTGACTTTATCTTATCAAACGTATTCATATCTTCAAACGGCGTCTCCTCCTCCACGTGTCTCGAGTTAATTTGTTCTGGTGAAGCGGCTTCATTAACGGTCGCCGGCGCAGGAAGCATCCCGGCGTTCCTTCCTGTCGGGAGTGGAGACGGCGCTCCGGTGTTTGTGTTTGCTCAGGAGCCGTGCGACGCCACCAGCTCCACGATCTGGTTCCCATTAGAGTGTTGTCCTGATCGCCCGGCGTATCTAGAGGTAACCGGAGAGAGCCGTAATTAGGGCGACTTGGCATTGGCATGGCAACTACAGCAGAGCTGGGAAAAGTGAAGACGGCGTGAGGGATCAGGATTCAAAGCAGGGAGCGTCTTC
Organism: Callionymus lyra; assembly: GCA_016630915.1. NCBI lineage: Eukaryota > Metazoa > Chordata > Actinopteri > Syngnathiformes > Callionymidae > Callionymus > Callionymus lyra. Next base: position 33,335,106 of record JACEEU010000686.1, read on the forward strand.
TGGGAGGCTCGTGCCCGGTGTTGTCGTCTCCAGAACCTTGGATCTCGTCAGTGCGGGTTCACAGTCCAGGCTGTTCTCCTGACCGGGCGTCAGCGAGTGACGCGTTATCTTCCGGACCCTCGGACCGAGAGAGAGGCAGGACCAGAACGGTGACTGTAAAAGTTTCTGTGACACTGAAAGTGGCAAAAGATGGACACGATTCAAACTTAAGTCATTATTCAATAAGTTTTCTAATGTTCTCCGGGAAAGATGAAGAACACAACTAAATAATATATGAACGTTGCAACTTGATACCTCGGCTCAGAAACACTTTCACCAAAGATAAGTCGCTTTTGAAGCGTGCACCAGACTCGATGAGAATAAATGTTCTCTTGAACTTTATATTACTGCAGTTCTTGCTGAAATACTAGGTGTTGGTCACGTATTTAATTTAAACCTTATGGATGGATGGAATTATGGATGGAAGGATGCATGGATGGATGGATAGAAGGATGCATCAATAGATGGAATTATAAATGGATGGATGGATAGAAGGATGCATCAATAGATGGAATTATAAATGGATGGATGGATAGAAGGATGCATAAATAGATGGATGGATGGATGGATGGATAGAAGGATGCATCAATAGATGGAATTATGGATGGATGGATAGAAGGATGCATAAATAAATGGAATTATGGATGGATGGATGGAAAGATAGATGGATGCATAAATAGATGGAATTATGGATGGATGGATGGAAAGATGGATGGATGCATAAATAGATGGAATTATGGATGGATGGATAGAAGGATGCATAAATAGATGGAATTATGGATGGATGGATGGAAAGATGGATGGATGCATAAATAGATGGAATTATGGATGGATGGATGGAAAGATAGATGGATGCATAAATAGATGGAATTATGGATGGATGGATGGATGGATAGAAGGGTGCATATGTTGATGCATATGTTGATGTTGATTGTGGATTTCCGGCGGTGTCCCTCCATCTCCCCCTCACCACTGAACGTCCAGGGACAGGACATTGAGATTGTCACGACTTACAAGTTCCTGGGTGTTCACCTCAACAACCGCCTGGACTGGGTGGATAACACTGCTGCTCTTTATAAAAAAGGGCGGAGTAGAATCTACCTGCTCCGGAGGTTGAGGTTGTTTGGTGTCCGGGGGTCACTCCTGAAGTCATTCTATGACTCAGTAGTGGCCTCTGCCATCTTCAACGGTGTGGTCTGCTGGGGGAGCAGCATGACAGCAAAGGATAGGGCTAAACTGGACAGCCTTATTAAGAAGGCCGGTTACGTCCTAGGGCGCCCCCTGGATCCTGTGGAGGAAGTGACTGGAGGGAGGATGCGGAGCAAGCTGGGCACCATGAGGAGGAACTTGTCTCACCCTCTCCAGCACACACTGAGGGCATTGAGGAGCTCCATCAGTGATAGGATGCTCCATCCCCGGTGTGTGAGGGAGAGGTACCTCAGGTCTTTCCTCCCTGCTGCCATCAGACTCCACAACAAGAACACACCAAGATAAATATTTAACTGCACCTCTTGTTATTTATGTAAATATGATTGTGTATATATTATATAGCGCAGATTTATCTTTTATTCTATTTAGATTTTCTTTCTCGTTTTTATTTCTGGGTGTTTTTATTTCTCTTGCTGTTGTTAAACCAAATTTCCCCTCGCGGGACTAATAAAGGTTTTCTGATTCTGATTCTGATTCTGATAAATAGATAGAATTTTGGATGGGTGGATGGAATTATGGATGGATGGAAAGATAGATGGATGCATAAATAGATGGAATTATGAATGGATGCATGGATGGATGGAATTATGGATGGATGGAAAGATAGAAGGATGCATAAATAGTCATTGACACTTTTTTTCAAAGGTACATCAAAATTGAAGATGCATTATTATTGTTATAACAAAATACATTGGAATTAATGAATTATGGATCTGACTTTCATGTGGTTTTACCCTTGAACTGGTTAAAACCCTTAAATAAACGGTTGATTTTTGTTCATACTCTGCTTATTTCAACCGGTTAAGCACCTCTAGTCTATTCAACCGGTTACGATGGGTTTATTATGAACGGTTATAGACTTGACAAAAACATCTCCGTGATCTGCTGTTGATCGAGTGCAAGAGTCGATGATCAGACTGTAGTGACCTTGTCAAGTGTCAGTGGTCACTGTTTTTTAACACACACTATAAATGAACAACACTGAGCTGATGACAAAAGTCAACACATTTACACCAACAAAAAGGTACCACAGAGGATCCTTATATTTGGGTTACCTAGTGAAGAGTTGACCATCACCGGGTTAAGTAAGTAAGTAAAGGTTATTTGTAAAGTGCCTTTTTTGGACCAGAGTCACAAATACTCCCTCCTTATGTTTGAGGTCTTCTCTGATTTTGATGGTTTTGTACATTTTCTCTGGATTCAAAACATCACCGTCATGTTCTGAGAGTATATGGTTTTAAACGAACCCTCATCAAATGTTGGATTTGATCTTTTCCAACCTGGTGAGATCAATGCCAGGTACTGTAAAAACCAAGAGGAACATTGTGAATGTCGTGAACGCCGTTCGGGTCACTCAGTGATCTTTGACTGACTTACAGAATCAAAACTGGTCAAGTCGGGTCTGTTCGATGTGTCTTATATGTTGTATTAATCATTGGATGTTTGTCTTCCGTAGAGCTTGAGCATCTGATCTTTACCCTATTTTCTGCACTATTAGGCGCACCTTCAATGAATGGCCTATTTTAGAAGTGTTTTCATAAATAGTTTGCATCGGGTTATAAGCCACATAGAATAAAAGATACAGTCAAACGTTTGACTAGGGTTGTGTTATCATCCACTAGATAAAGCGGTCCAAAAGATAATGTCAACAAAACAGTCGGATAAAGTCAAACTATATTAAGCATTCTGACAACTCCGTTCACTCCCATGGTAACGATGTTCAAAAGGCTTCAAGCAGCAGCGCGTGAGACTGGTGTTGTGAGCAGACAAATGTTGAGCAGCAGCGAAGTTGAGCGCGTGTATGACGGCTAGAGCACGCATGTATGACATGTTGAACGCACGTGTATGACTGGTTGAGCGCAGCAGAGTGATTTGGAGTGTACAACAACCATGACACACTCGCTCAAAACGGTGGAAGTAATCTTACTCCATAGACGTCCGCCATGATGCGTCGTTAATCCCACCCCGTGATGACGCGATTACATAATCCCGCCCACTGTGTGTCGGCTCAGTCGGCGCAGAGTCTTGAAAGTGTTTGTATACAAGTCACCCACCAGGTAATGTTGGTATGTAATGCGATCGGGATTATAAGGCGCACTGTCGTTTTTTGAGGAAATTAAAGGCACTTAAGTGCGCCTTATAGTGCGGAAAATACGGTAACATTTAAAAAATATACCAAGAATTCACTCGGTCCAACTACTTTGTATCTTGTTGTTGTGACTACACTCCAGTGGAGAACTTCTCGTGCCTCTTCAAGAGCTCGAAAGAACTCTTGTCTTTGTGCAGTACAGATTGAGAATAAATCATGGTTTATTGCTTTGTCTTTATTTCCATAAAGATGTCGCCACCAGTGTTTTGTTTGCTATTTTTGGAATGTTTCAGTGAAAGAGGAGAAGAGGAGTCTGTTGAGCACGAGTTTGAATATTGAGGTTGTGGATCTGGTTGTTATGAAGGTGGTAATAAAGTCATGAATGTAAATATCAGCTGAAGCTTCTGTTGCTGTAAAGATGTAAAGACTTGATGTGAAGATTTAATGGTTTCAAATCCAGGTTTATCTTTAGAAATCGTGCAAGTTCAACATCCATCACTTTCCATTGACCTTGGTCCGTGTCATGAGTGACAGCCTGAGTTCTGTTCGACTCAAACTGTTGCAGCTCTTTGAAGGGTCCGCTCACGAAAGAGACCCCCGGGAGCCGTTCTGACGTGAAAGCTCTCCATGGATACGTGTGGAAACGGTGAATGTGTTTCATTTGACGTCTGAGATTTAGTTTAGTTATTGTTGCTCCTTGTTCTATACCTGAGGAATGTCTGGTAAAGAACTTGTTTTGCATCAAAGCTAGTACTCGTCATGCAACGTAAATACAGACTTTGATCAAGACAACGTAGACGTGTACGAGTATAGCGTCTGGAAGAAGCGACAGAAAATACTTCAAACATCATGTGATGGAGTTTAAAGAACGAGTTCCTGCGGATCCTTAAAGACTCTTTTAATTCCTGGATCTAAAAACAAGGCCTTTATTGACATTAAATGTCTTCAATCAAACATTTAAACGTCTTTAAAATGGAGGAAGACATGCCGAGAACAATATTATGTTCGTTACAAACCTGAATAGATTTTGGTTAATGTTTATTTATTTGGCTTTTTAATGTAATTTAAATAAAGTCTACAAAAATTAAAACCAAAAATAAGATTGTGACGCCCCATAACTTACCGGCAATTGACACGCAACTACAATAATCTAATGATTTTTGTAAATAACGTGGTACCAGGCTATGTTATTTATTTAAAAAAAGTATAAAATATTTATAATTTATGCTTTAAAACATAACAAATTGTCCTTAATTTTTCAAATCGTTCCTCGATTCAATCCATAATAAAACGTCTTAACTCACCTTAAAGTTGAACTGAAGTGTGTGTGTGTTAAAGTGGTGTGTGTGTTTGTATTTTTCATTGAGATGTTGACATTATAAAATGATCTTAAGCTCCGCCCATCAGTTGACCTTTAAGTTACTTTTCTGGAATTAAACGTTTGCCTCAGAGAAGAAATCTTTTCTTATTATCGTAAACATCAAACTCTGCTTAACCTGCAGCATGTTCTGTTGACGCTACGACATGTATGTACTATTACATATATAACAATATTATATGAATAAATGACATGATCACAACAATAATACAGGGTTGTTCGACTGAATCACACACGGGGCCAATATTATTTTGCCCTCTAAGCCAAACAAAAGCTGTGTTTAACAGTTAGTACAAGTCTGACTGTGATATTATTTTTATTCTCAGTGTTTCTTGAACAAAACAAATGTCTTAAATCTCATCTTTAGCTTTACTGTAAAACTCTGTGTGATTGTAAACGTCATCCACGGGAACCTCACAGGTCGTCATGTGAACCAGAAGGTGAATCTACTCAAAGAAACTTGACAACACTAACGTGCCTCATCATCACTTCCTCAACGGCTGCTCCAAACAAAACAAAGATGAATTAATTACAATCTCAATGTGACGAGCAGGAAACATGTCGCCCTCTCTCCGCCCGCCCGTCTTCTTCTGCGCAGCGATTGGCAGATAACCTCAGTTACCAAGGTGATTCTGAAGCTCGCTGTCGAGCCGCTGAGATGCTTCTCTATCTTTTCCCGTGTCTTTATTTAGAGATGATGCCAGACCAACAGTTACGTTCACCATGAAAACTCTTATTTTGGACACTTTATTGAGACAAAATGAGCTTCTTAGGCCCGTGAACGAGGGCAGAATATCAGACGGTACAAAGTGTCAGCGGACCTGCTGACGCCACACGTCTGACAATAACGTGGCGAGCCGGGCTCAGCTGCTTCAATGCGGTCATTGCGAGCTGTTCGCTGAGGTACAGGCAGTGACAGGATGGCTTCTGAATTGAAAGAGGCTGTCATCCAATTCCCCGGTCCTGCCGTCTCAGTCCACCACCTGCTGACGATATTCTGCTGAACACGACCAGAGCAAACAAGATGCAGCTGCAGACAAATGACACATTTGAGATGATTTGAGATTCTTGATGATTCGTCTTTGAGACTTTAAATATAAGTCTGTCTGCTGCAATTAACCAGTGGATTAACTTGTGTATGTTTAACATTTACAACTAACCAGTGGAATAACTTGTGTATGTTTAACATTTACAACTAACCAGTGGAATAACTCGTGTATGTTTAACATTTACAACTAACCAGTGGAATAACTCGTGTATGTTTAACATTTACAACTAACCAGTGGAATAACTTGTGTATGTTTAACATTTACAAATAACCAGTGGAATAACTTGTGTATGTTTAACATTTACAAATAACCAGTGGAATAACTTGTGTATGTTTAACATTTACAAATAACCAGTGGAATAACTTGTGTATGTTAAACATTTACAACTAACCAGTGGAATAACTCGTGTATGTTAAACATTTACAACTAACCAGTGGAATAACTCGTGTATGTTTAACATTTACAACTAACCAGTGGAATAACTTGTGTATGTTAAACATTTACAACTAACCAGTGGAATAACTCGTGTATGTTTAACATTTACAACTAACCAGTGGAATAACTTGTGTATGTTTAACATTTACAACTAACCAGTGGAATAACTTGTGTATGTTAAACATTTACAACTAACCAGTGGAATAACTCGTGTATGTTTAACATTTACAACTAACCAGTGGAATAACTTGTGTATGTTAAACATTTACAACTAACCAGTGGAATAACTTCGTGTATGTTTAACATTTACAACTAACCAGTGGAATAACTCGTGTATGTTAAACATTTACAACTAACCAGTGGAATAACTTCGTGTATGTTTAACATTTACAACTAACCAGTGGAATAACTTGTGTATGTTAAACATTTACAACTAACCAGTGGAATAACTTCGTGTATGTTAAACATTTACAACTAACCAGTGGAATAACTCCGTGTATGTTTAACATTTACAAATAACCAGTGGAATAACTTGTGTATGTTTAACATTTACAAATAACCAGTGGAATAACTTGTGTATGTTTAACATTTACAAATAACCAGTGGAATAACTTGTGTATGTTTAACATTTACAAATAACCAGTGGAATAACTTGTGTATGTTAAACATTTACAACTAACCAGTGGAATAACTTCGTGTATGTTAAACATTTACAACTAACCAGTGGAATAACTTCGTGTATGTTTTAACATTTACAACTAACCAGTGGAATAACTTGTGTATGTTAAACATTTACAACTAACCAGTGGAATAACTTGTGTATGTTTAACATTTACAACTAACCAGTGGAATAACTTGTGTATGTTTAACATTTACAACTAACCAGTGGAATAACTTGTGTATGTTAAACATTTACAACTAACCAGTGGAATAACTCATGTATGTTTAACATTTACAACTAACCAGTGGAATAACTTGTGTATGTTAAACATTTACAACTAACCAGTGGAATAACTTGTGTATGTTTAACATTTACAAATAACCAGTGGAATAACTCATGTATGTTAAACATTTACAACTAACCAGTGGATTAACTCGTGTATGTTTAACATTTACAACTAACCAGTGGAATAACTCATGTATGTTTAACATTTACAACTAACCAGTGGAATAACTCGTGTATGTTTAACATTTACAACTAACCAGTGGAATAACTTGTGTATGTTTAACATTTACAACTAACCAGTGGAATAACTTGTGTATGTTTAACATTTACAACTAACCAGTGGAATAACTTGTGTATGTTTAACATTTACAACTAACCAGTGGAATAACTCGTGTATGTTAAACATTTACAACTAACCAGTGCAATAACTTGTGTATATTAAACATTTACAACTAACCAGTGGAATAACTCGTGTATGTTAAAGATTTACAACTAACCAGTGGAATAACTCGTGTATATTAAACATTTACAACTAACCAGTGGAATAACTCGTATATGTTTAACATTTACAACTAACCAGTGGAATAACTCGTATATGTTTAACATTTACAACTAACCAGTGGAATAACTTGTGTATGTTTAACATTTACGACTAACCAGTGGAATAACTTGTGTATGTTAAACATTTACAACTAACCAGTGGAATAACTTGTGTATGTTTAACATTTACAAATAACCAGTGGAATAACTCGTGTATGTTTAACATTTACAACTAACTAGTTAAATAACTCGTGTATGTTAAACATTTACAACTAACTAGTTAAATAACTCGTGTATGTTAAACATTTACAACTAACTAGTTAAATAACTCGTGTATGTTAAACATTTACAACTAACTAGTTAAATAACTTGTGTATGTTAAACATTTACAACTAACCAGTGGAATAACTCGTGTATGTTTAACATTTACAACTAACCAGTGGAATAACTCGTGTATGTTTAACATTTACAAATAACCAGTGGAATAACTTGTGTATGTTTAACATTTACAACTAACCAGTGGAATAACTCGTGTATGTTAAACATTTACAACTAACCAGTGGAATAACTTGTGTATGTTAAACATTTACAACTAACCAGTGGAATAACTCGTGTATGTTTAACATTTACAACTAACCAGTGAAATAACTCGTGTATGTTAAACATTTACAACTAACCAGTGGAATAACTTGTGTATGTTAAACATTTACAACTAACCAGTGGAATAACTCGTGTATGTTTAACATTTACAACTAACCAGTGGAATAACTTGTGTATGTTAAACATTTACAACTAACCAGTGGAATAACTTGTGTATGTTAAACATTTACAACTAACCAGTGGAATAACTCGTGTATGTTTAACATTTACAACTAACCAGTGGAATAACTCGTGTATGTTTAACATTTACAACTAACCAGTGGAATAACTTGTGTATATTAAACATTTACAACTAACTAGTTGAATAACTTGTGTATATTAAACATTTACAACTAACTAGTTGAATAACTCGTGCATGTTAAACATCTCAGGTGCACAGTAGTGCAGGAACAATGGTTGTGATCATAATCCCTGGCGAGTGTGTGTTTGTGTAGCTGGATATGTGACGATCTCACCCACCGGGTCAGTGTGAAGGAGTCGCTTGTTTCTGCAGCTCTTTGTTCGCCTTCAATCTAGTTTCAAGTGCAGATGAGAGTCATTGTGTGTGAACTTTTGAAGACGAGCGCCATTATTATAATCTGATTGATTTCCACAGGACGGTTCCATCAACATGCAGTGGTTTGTGTTGCTTAATTGAAATGTAAATGAACAATCACTTATTCAGCACTTTCTCATCTCGTGTTCGCAGCGTTGACAAATCAAACGTCCACTAATCAGTGCCTGACATTTCAACAACATGAATCCACAAAAACACTCATGAAAACAAATACACGGGACTCTTTGTGAATCTGGTCTCAGATGTTAAGATAATGTTTCAGCCTCCATGAGCTGATCTCATTAAACTCTGTTTAATTGCTACGATGGAAAAGTACTGGGTGTAGATCACATGACCTTTAAAAAAAATAGACTTCAGCCAATCATCTATCCCGACGTGTGATTGACATCAGTTCACTCAGTCACAAACACACACTTCTGTCTCAAATCAAACACTACACACTTACAGGAAATGACTCGACAGCTTCTTCTTCTACTACTTTTTAACCAGTCGTTGAAACACTATCATCAACACTTGACACTTTTCTCCAATTGAAACATGTTGTGTTTCATTGTGTTATTACTGTTGTTGTGTTGTTTTGTGGTAAAAAAAAAGAGCGTTTTCTCGAGACATTTACGTCAGTATCTGCTGCGAGACTTCAGTTTAACTTCATCTGCGTCACTAAGATGGTGGTCGTTGAGGGTGGAAAGTGTCCATCCACACTTTTCTGGGTGCTTATAGTGCACTACATTAGTGCACACTGCAGAATCAAGTGCAGAAGTGTTTTTTGGGCCACACACCCCCAGCACTCGTCGGTGAAGCTCCAGCTGATTGGACCAACCCCCCTCGACACGTTAGCACATCAACCAATGGGACGCTTTCTTTTGTCATAAGCTCCACCCATCGAGCGGAGCACTAAGAGATTTGATTGGATCAGACGTGTGTCAATCAAAACAGCTTATTTGGGGGCGATTGGGAGATTAAAGTCATGAAATGTTTTGATCGACGAGTCAAATGATTAATTGACTCGACATATGACGAAAATAAAATAGTGTGTTGACTCGTGTGGTTTTGAAGGTACACTAAATGAACATCTCAAGAGTTATTAATATACCAGTGGTTATAGTTCAATAAGACGTTTATCATCAAATGAACATCAGTGCATTATATCAAAATATCACTCCCACTGCAGTCTGTGTCCCCCCCGAACAAACACACACACTTCGCGCTTCAGCGACAAACACACACGCTAAAGCGAAACACACACAAGCACCGTTATTGATCTCATAAAGCGCAACATTATTAATTAAAAAATGCATTTACTCACTTGTTCATGGAGGAAATAAATAAATCTTTTGAAGCTCGTGAAAGACTTTTTCTTAAATTAAAAATGTAATAGTATTTTCTCATTATGTTTAGGCCAGCAGAGAAGGCTCGCCACTGAAATATACTAGGTTTTGAGAAGTCGATGACATGATAGTTGTCGTCTGGTCAACCTCCTCACAACAGCCCCGTAAATGAAACGTAGGCGACAAGGACATGTTAGTCAAAGAAACGAGTGAAAACAAGTGTTGAGAGAGGCCTCGCATCTCTGAGGGGTTCTCTTGTGCGTGGTCCTCATGAAACCGATGAATCCTCATCTATCTGTGGGTGGAGATGGTTGAAAAAAAAGAGAAACATGTCTCAGAAGAAAACTCTCAGAAAGAAACACTTGAGTTTCTTTGTCAGGATCGACGGCTGATGTCTGACTTCACACCTGCTCGCCAGAGAACGACACTCTCTCGTGGAATCATCTTCACGTCTCATCCCTCCATTCTCTTCGCTTTAAGTCTCGTCGTTTGAATCAAACGATTCTCCTCGTGAAACGTGTCGAAGCGAGAGAAGCTGAGAAACTGAAGATTTGTTCCTGCGGCCACGAGATCACACTCGTCCGCGGAACTCGCGTCAATTTCAATTTGGTATCAACCCCTCGACGGGATTCCATATTTCTTCATGTGATGCACGAGCGTCTCTGAGCAGGTGGCAGGACGAGTGATGCAGACGCACACCAGTGATGCAGACGCACACCAGTGATGCAGACGCACACCAGTGATGCAGGCGCACACCAGTGATGCAGACGCACACCAGTGATGCAGGCGCACACCAGTGATGCAGACGCACACCAGTGATGCAGGCGCACACCAGTGATGCAGGCGCACACCAGTGATGCAGGCGCACACCAGTGATGCAGGCGCACACCAGTGATGCAGGCGCACACCAGTGATGCAGGCGCACACCAGTGATGCAGGCGCACACCAGTGATGCAGGCGCACACCAGTGATGCAGGCGCACACCAGTGATGCAGGCGCACACCAGTGATGCAGGCGCACACCAGTGATGCAGGCGCACACCAGTGATGCAGTGCGCACACCAGTGATGCAGGCGCACACCAGTGATGCAGGCGCACACCAGTGATGCAGGCGCACACCAGTGATGCAGGCGCACACCAGTGATGCAGGCGCACACCAGTGATGCAGGCGCACACCAGTGATGCAGGCGCACACCAGTGATGCAGGCGCACACCAGTGATGCAGGCACGCACACCAGTGATGCAGGCGCACACCAGTGATGCAGGCGCACACCAGTGATGCAGGCGCACACCAGTGATGCAGGCGCACACCAGTGATGCAGGCGCACACCAGTGATGCAGGCGCACACCAGTGATGCAGGCGCACACCAGTGATGCAGGCGCACACCAGTGATGCAGACGCACACCAGTGATGCAGGCGCACACCAGTGATGCAGGCGCACACCAGTGATGCAGGCGCACACCAGTGATGCAGGCACACCAGTGATGCAGGCGCACACCAGTGATGCAGGCGCACACCAGTGATGCAGGCGCACACCAGTGATGCAGGCGCACACCAGTGATGCAGAGCGCACACCAGTGATGCAGGCGCACACCAGTGATGCAGGGCACACCAGTGATGCAGGCAGCACACCAGTGATGCAGGCGCACACCAGTGATGCAGGCGCACACCAGTGATGCAGGCGCACACCAGTGATGCAGGCGCACACCAGTGATGCAGGCGCACACCAGTGATGCAGGCGCACACCAGTGATGCAGGCGCACACCAGTGATGCAGGCGCACACCAGTGATGCAGGCGCACACCAGTGATGCAGGCGCACACCAGTGATGCAGGCGCACACCAGTGATGCAGGCGCACACCAGTGATGCAGGCGCACACCAGTGATGCAGGCGCACACCAGTGATGCAGGCGCACACCAGTGATGCAGGCGCACACCAGTGATGCAGGCGCACACCAGTGATGCAGGCGCACACCAGTGATGCAGGCGCACACCAGTGATGCAGGCGCACACCAGTGATGCCCCCCCCCCCCCCCCCCCCCCCCCCCCCCCAAAGGGCGCACATGATGCAGGCGCACACCAGTGATGCAGGCGCACACCAGTGATGCAGGCGCACACCAGTGATGCAGGCGCACACCAGTGATGCAGGCGCACACCAGTGATGCAGGCGCACACCAGTGATGCAGGCGCACACCAGTGATGCAGGCACACCAGTGATGCAGGCGCACACCAGTGATGCAGGCGCACACCAGTGATGCAGGCGCACACCAGTGATGCAGGCGGCACACCAGTGATGCAGGCGCACACCAGTGATGCAGGCGCACACCAGTGCTGCAGGCGCACACCAGTGATGCAGGCGCACACCAGTGATGCAGGCGCACACCAGTGATGCAGGCGCACAGTGACCAGTGGTGCAGGCGCACACCAGTGATGCAGGCGCACACCAGTGCTGCAGGCGCACACCAGTGATGCAGGCGCACACCAGTGATGCAGGCGCACACCAGTGATGCAGGCGCACACCAGTGATGCAGGCGCACACCAGTGATGCAGGCGCACACCAGTGATGCAGGCGCACACCAGTGATGCAGGCGCACACCAGTGATGCAGGCGCACACCAGTGATGCAGGCGCACACCAGTGATGCAGGCGCACACCAGTGATGCAGGCGCACACCAGTGATGCAGGCGCACACCAGTGATGCAGGCGCACGAGTGATGCAGGCGCACACCAGTGATGCAGGCGCACACCAGTGATGCAGGCGCACACCAGTGATGCAGGCGCACACCAGTGATGCAGGCGCACACCAGTGATGCAGGCGCACACCAGTGATGCAGGCGCACACCAGTGATGCAGGCGCACACCAGTGATGCAGGCGCACACCAGTGATGCAGGCGCACACCAGTGATGCAGGCGCACGAGTGCTGCAGGCGCACACCAAGTGATGCAGGCGCACACCAGTGATGCAGGCGCACACCAGTGATGCAGGCGCACACCAGTGTGCAGGCAGGCACACCAGTGATGTCACGCGAGAGTGCTGCAGGCGCACACCAGTGATGGCGCACAACAGTGCTGCAGGCGCACACCAGTGATGCAGGCGCACACCAGTGATGCAGGCGCACACCAGTGATGCAGGCGCACACCAGTGATGCAGGCGCACACCAGTGATGCAGGCGCACACCAGTGATGCAGACGCACACCAGTGATGCAGACGCACACCAGTGCTGCAGGCGCACACCAGTGATGCAGGCGCACACCAGTGATGCAGGCGCACACCAGTGATGCAGGCGCACACCAGTGATGCAGGCGCACACCAGTGATGCAGGCGCACACCAGTGATGCAGACGCACACCAGTGATGCAGACGCACACCAGTGATGCAGACGCACACCAGTGATGCAGGCGCACACCAGTGATGCAGGCGCACACCAGTGATGCAGGCGCACACCAGTGATGCAGGCGCACGGTGTGTGTGCTACTTACTTACTTACAACGGTTCTTCTGTAGTTTCTGTTTCTGTGAGTGTTTGGAGATTCCATCTGTTGCCAGAATAATTGGGGGAGTTGTGCTCGACTCTACTCCACTCTACTCCACTCTACTCCACTCTACTCCACTCTACTCCACTCTACTCCACTCCACTCCACTCCACTCTACTCCACTCCACTCTACTCCACTCTACTCCACTCCACTCTACTCCACTCTACTCCACTCTACTCCACTCTACTCCACTCTACTCCACTCTACTCTACTCTACTCCACTCCACTCTACTCCACTCTACTCCACTCTACTCCTCCACTCTACTCCACTCTACTCCCTCTCACTCCACTCTACTCCACTCCACCCTACTCCACTCCACTCTACTCCACTCTCCACTCTACTCCACTCCACTCCACTCTACTCCACTCTACTCCACTCTACTCCACTCCACTCTACTCCACTCTACTCTACTCTACTCTACTCTACTCTACTCTACTCCACTCTACTCCACTCTACTCCACCCACTCTACTCTACTCCTACTCCACTCTCTACCCCACTCTACTCCACTCTACTCCACTCTACTCCACTCTACTCCACCACTTACTCCACTCACTCCACTCTACTCTCTACTCCACTCTCTCTCACTCCTCTACTCCACTCTACTCCACTCTACTCCACTCCACTCTACTCCACTCTACTCTACTCCACTCCACTCTACTCCACTCCGCTCTACTCCACTCTACTCCACTCTACTCCACTCTACTCCACTCTACTCCACTCTACTCCACTCTACTCTACTCTACTCCACTCTACTCCACTCTACTCTACTCTACTCTACTCCTCTCCTCTACTCTACTCTCACTCCTCACTCTACTCTACTCTACTCTCACTCTCACTCTACTCTACTCTACTCTACTCTACTCTACTCTACTCTACTCTACTCTACTCTACTCCTACTCTACTCTACTCTACTCCACTCTACTCTACTCTACTCTACTCTACTCTACTCTACTCTACTCTACTCTACTCCACTCTACTCCACTCCACCCTTCTCTACTCTACTCCACTCTACTCCACCCTTCTCTACTCTACTCTACCCTCTCTACTTACTCCACTCTACTCTACTCTCTACTCTACTCCTTCTACTCCTCTACTCTACTCTACTCTACTCTACTCTACTCCACTCTACTCTACTCCACTCTACTCTACTCTACTCCACTCCACTCTACTCCACTCTACTCCGACGGGAATCTCTTTGGCTGCATTTCCTCAGGACACTTGTCAAAACGAGAGTGAGACGGTGATAATGAGTTTCTCCGAGTGTGAGGATAAACGTAAGCGCTGGGATGTTTTAAGGTTAATGATGTTGATGTTTGGAGTGAGATCCCAAACTTTAAATGAGATGATGTCACTCCAGGAGCTCGTTCTTCACAGTAGAGTCACTTTGAGCAGAGAAATAAAGGTTTTTCTGCCGCGTCGCTCTCGTTGAATCACACCTGATGGAGGCGACAACGTTAGCGACATCTTATGGATGAACAGAGGAACATGCTTAAAGTAGCCTTCAGTTTGAGTGTTTTATTAATCTTTAATAGCAACGTCGTTCAGCTGTTTGACCAGAATCAGTTTCTACTCCACTTGCTCTCGTTTGTCACGACAAAATAGTTAGTTTTCATATTGAAAAGATGTTTTTCTCCGTT
>JACEEU010000686.1:33355504-33383004 GCA_016630915.1 Callionymus lyra
GATCCACTCGTCTCACTCTCTGATCCACGTCTCACTCTCTGGTCTCACTCTCTGATCCACTCGTCTCACTCCTCTCGATCCACTCGTCTCACTCTCTGATCCACTCGTCTCACTCTCTGATCCACTCGTCTCACTCTCTGATCCACTCGTCTCACTCTCTGATCCACTCGTCTCACTCTCTGATCCACGTGTCACTCTCTGATCCACTGATCCACTCGTCTCACTCTCTGATCCACTCGTCTCACTCTCTGATCCACACGTCTCACTTCTCTGATCCACTCGTCTCACTCTCTGATCCACTCGTCTCACTCTTGATCCACCTCACTCTCTTCACTCGTCATCCACTCGTCTCACTCTCTGATCCACTCGTCTCACTCTCTGATCCACTCGGTCTCACTCTCTGATCCACTCGTCTCACTCTCTGATCCACTCGTCTCACTCTCTGATCCACTCGTCTCACTCTCTGATCCACTCGTCTCACTCTCTGATCCACTCGTCTCACTCTCTGATCCACACGTCTCACTCTCTGATCCACTCGTCTCACTCTCTGATCCACTCGTCTCACTCTCTGATCCACATGTCTCACTTTCTGATCCACACGTCTCACTCTCTGATCCACACGTCTCACTCTCTGATCCACATGTCTCACTTTCTGATCCACACGTCTCACTCTGATCCACTTGTCTCACTTTCTGATCCACTCGTCTCACTCTCTGATCCACTCGTCTCACTCTCTGATCCACTCGTCTCACTCCACGACACGACGGAGGTTGTTAAAGGTTACGTAAGCTCCTGGCCGAGCAGCTCTGTGTGGGAGCTGGTCTCACCTCAGCGCCGGGATCTGCCAGTAGAAGGAGCCCTTGAGGTC
This sequence comes from Callionymus lyra, assembly GCA_016630915.1. Taxonomy (NCBI): domain Eukaryota; kingdom Metazoa; phylum Chordata; class Actinopteri; order Syngnathiformes; family Callionymidae; genus Callionymus; species Callionymus lyra. The sequence goes on from JACEEU010000686.1 coordinate 33,356,373, forward strand.
CATCTGTTGAGTGGGAGCTCCTGCTGACCCACGCAGAACCATCTCCTCCATCAGAGGATCAGATGAACACGACTTCACTGGACGAGAACAACACAAACCTCCACTCGTTGTCCGACTTTATAGGATCTTGAACTTCAGGAAAAAAGATCCAGATTCACTCCTGAATCTGTTCAGAGGAAACTACAGTTTGACCTTCACTGTTCACTTCGATCAATGAACTCTGTGACATGTAGGAGTGTGTGTTGAATGTGTCGATACAGGCTCAACGATACGATATATAGTGATGGTGTAGTAACAAGTACTGTATATATGTGTCGTATTGTCCAGTACTTGACTCTGGTGTTGTGATAGAGTAGTAACAAGTATATATGTGTAGTATTGTCCAGTACTTGACTCTGGTGTTGTGATAGTGTAGTAACAAGTATATATGTGTAGTATTGTCCAGTACTTGACTCTGGTGTTGTGATAGTGTAGTAACAAGTATATATGTGTAGTATTGTCCAGTACTTGACTCTGGTGTTGTGATAGTGTAGTAACAAGTATATATGTGTAGTATTGTCCAGTACTTGACTCTGGTGTTGTGATAGTGTAGTAACAAGTATATATGTGTAGTATTGTCCAGTACTTGACTCTGGTGTTGTGATAGTGTAGTAACAAGTATATGTGTGTAGTATTGTCCAGTACTTGACTCTGGTGTTGTGATAGTGTAGTAACAAGGATATAATTAGTGTAGTATTGTCCAGTACTTGACTCTGGTGTTGTGATAGTGTAGTAACAAGTATATATGTGTAGTATTGTCCAGTACTTGACCCTGGTGTTGTGATAGTGTAGTAACAAGTATATATGTGTAGTATTGTCCAGTACTTGACTCTGGTGTTGTGATAGTGTAGTAACAAGTATATATGTGTAGTATTGTCCAGTACTTGACTCTGGTGTTGTGATAGTGTAGTAACAAGTATATAATGTGTAGTATTGTCCAGTACTTGACTCTGGTGTTGTGATAGTGTAGTAACAAGTATATATGTGTAGTATTGTCCAGTACTTGACTCTGGTGTTGTGATAATGTAGTAACAAGTATATATGTGTAGTATTGTCCAGTACTTGACTCTGGTGTTGTGATAGTGTAGTAACAAGTATATAAATATATATATGTGTAGTATTGTCCAGTACTTGACTCTGGTGTTGTGATAGTGTAGTAACAAGTATATATGTGTAGTATTGTCCAGTACTTGACTCTGGTGTTGTGATAGTGTAGTAACAAGTATATATGTGTAGTATTGTCCAGAACTTGACTCTGGTGTTGTAGTATTTACAGACCACATGACTCTTGACGAAGTTGTAACTGCTTTCATTTGTTTTCAAACCAAAATATGTCCAAACATCAGCTTTTAAATCAGCTGGACTCCACTGTATCCTCTCGTCCTCAGTCATCACTGGGATCTTCCTTTGGCTGCGCAGGACTCGCGACCGCTGCCATCAAGTGACCGGAAGTGAAATTGCGAAACAAAAATAACCAAACGCTGTGAATATTCATATGTTCTAAAAATAAATTGAATGTTATTATTTGACAATCACTTTATCAAATATATCATAAAAGAACTTTGATAAAAATATACTCACTACCTCGTTTCCTGGCCAGAGAGTTTAAGCTGATGTTTCATTTAGTGTTTGTTCCGACTCTCCATTGAGTCTCACCGTCTCGTTGTTTGGTTCCTCAGAACCCCACCCAGGTGGGCACCGCCCTGCAGGTCTTCTACAACCTGGGCACCCTGCGCGAGACCATCAGCTCCGTGGTGGGCGGCTACCGGACCAGCATCCAGGACAACATCTCCGCCGCCCTGGACATCAAAGTGCTGACGCAGCCCACCAACACCCGAGGTCAGAGAACCAGGACCTCAACAAGACCCTCTCAGATTAAGAACCATTAACAGTAAAGTAGGTTCTGTCACAAAAACTTTAATCATCTTCAATCCCAGGCTGGGAAACAAACGTGTTTTCATCAAAGTGACTTGATTAAAAATGAATTTGAGTGTAAATCCATGAAGATCATCTTCGTGTTCATCAAACACTCGTCCCTCGACGTGAGCGTCACTGATGGTGTGACATTTGTTTTGTTCACCAACCATCACTCGTGAACAAACACGTCTGAACGTTCACTTCGAAGAGTTTCATCACTTAAACTCTACTAAAGGAATAAATAAATAAACCATCAAGATGTCGGCGCTAAAGATAAGATAAGAGATGATCTCATCGATCGTTCAGAGACTTAAGGAGTGAAACTGATGTTGAAAAATCACATTAACTTTGATAATGGACGACAAACAAACTGGTGAACTCCCATCATGCCTTGCTACACACTGATCTTTTTAGAGACTGCCGATTGGTTGCTGGAATAATTGACTTAAATTCTACGTCTATAGCACTATTTACACGTATGGTTTGACCCTTTGACCTCTGTGATCTGTAAATGATCACCTCTGTGTTATTATTAAGTACATTCGCACAAGATGAGTGACGTCTGTAAAATAGTCTGTTTTACTGACATTACGATCGGATATGTCGCCTCATCTTCTACTTCAGGAAATGACAAGATGGCCGCCTTGTACCTCGTTGTAAACGCTCCAAAATGGTGCTGCACAGTATTGGAAATTAGTGCGATATTCGTTATTGGTGTCTTGAAGGGCGATATAGATATTAATGCAATGTTTTTTTCTTTCACATAAAAATGTAGCCGTGAGTAGGGAAAAGAAGGAAAACGATGATATTTTGTTTATTTCAACGCTTCGGTGTCGACATGATGGTATAAAAATATCTCTTATAACGCTCAGTCTCGCGGGACTTGCATCGGTTTCCGCCAAACTGAGCGACAAAAAAGAAGGGCCCCCGCCCCGCCGTGATATCACCAAATCAATAATGAATCCTTGTACACGCACACATAACACTTTATAAATGATGCAACAATGCTCGTTACCATACGGTGATATCACCAAATCAATAATGAATCCTTGTACACGCACACGTAACACTTTATAAATGATGCTAACAACTTAGCTCGTTAGCATACGGTGAAGACGCATACATAACACTTTATAAATGACGCTAACAACTTAGCTCGTTAGCATACGGTGAAGACGCACACATAACACTTTATAAATGACGCTAACAACTTAGCTCGTTAGCATACGGTGAAGATGGACTGATTCACTGGATCACTAGTGTTTGACTGGATCACAAGTTTGTATTACTTCACTGGATCACTAGTGTTTGACTAGATCACAAGTTTGTATTACTTCACGATCACTAGTGTTTGACTAACAAAAAAAAAAAAAAAAAAAAAAAAAAAAAAAAAAAACGGAAACAAGGAAAAAAAGGAAAAAATTACCCAAAAAACCAGGTTGAAAAAAAAAATTATTTCACCGAATCACAAGTTTTTGACAAATCAAAGTGGTATACTCCGCCCAGAGTTTAACAAGAACTCCACTTGACTTCGTCGCTAGCAACCGAGCCTAACAAGCTGCACAGTTCACAGACGGACGGAGACGTAAACAACAACGAGACATAGAAGTACAAATTGACAACTTTACAGAACGTGACACTGATTGGTCGAAGTGTGTATTTAAGAAATGCTTGATTCAAAAAAACATTATAAATTATCACATGTTTTCCATATGTATATCACACGTGCCAATATCGCGATATCGATATTTTTTCCGATTTATCGTGCAGCCCTGCTCCAAAAGTATTATTTACAATAATAAACAACTGGGTGTACATTAGCACTGGACTAGTATTATCAATACTGATCCCGTGCGAATCGGGCTCATGTTTACATGTCAAAAGTGATGGAACTCAGTGATCAGTTGGCTGGGCGGCAAAGCATTACAGGAGCAGTTCAGGTCAGCGTCACTGAGAGGGTTGTTGAGAGCGATGACGCCTCTGAGGCAATGTTGGGTTTGAGTTCTAATGAATGTTGAACAATAGAGTCATTAAATGTTGACTATATTAGATTAGATTAGTTAAGAGTTTTCAGAACGTGACCCATGAACCGGGGACCACATGAATGTTTGGTTCGACCCCTGGAAACATGCGGTGCTCGCTTTAAATACGTGTTTTTAAAAACTCACAGAGAAGAAATGAATGAAAAAGTTTAAACGTTAATGGTGGACGTTCACAGAGGAGGTGAAGAAAGAAACTGTCGCTGAATAATTTGACACGTAACAGTCCAGAGCTGGTGAAGAAAATGAATGGTAGTGTTTTTCTCAATGGTTTCAGTCAGAATCACATCTAATCTTCTAACTCCAGACGACCTTCGTTCGTTTAAATCAAAGTTTTATTTCCAAACCTGGCACAGATGTTGAGAACGTTGAGGTGTCGAACATCACAGTCTTCAGTGAACGTTCCTCTCGTTGAACCTGCAGCGTTCGTCTGTGATCCGATCCGAGCGAGATCAGGTTCTGAAGCCTTTGAGATCAACACCTTTTAAAAGTTGAGCTACTGTACATGCAAAAAATACCTTAAATACTACGTTCAAGTCTTTTTGTTCTAGAACGGTATTAACACGACGACATCTTGAAGCTTCTACCACAGTTGGTGTCGCATCGTAATATTTGTGTGGATGCTGAAGGCACTTCTACTACTACTTTTACATATACTACGACTTCTACTTCTACTTTTACTACTTATACTACTACTTCTACTAGAGTTTTCCATTTATACTTATACTACTACTACTTCAACTTCTACTACTAATTCTACTACTACTTTAACTACTTATGCCCGTACTTGTATTTTTACTACTAATTCTACTACTACGTTTACTACTTATACTTCTACTACTACTACATCTACTTCTACTACTAATTCTACTACTACTTTTACTACTTATACTTGTATTTTTACTACTAATTCTACTACTACTTTTACTATTTATACTTCTACTACTACTTTTACTACTTATACTACCACTTCTACTAAAGTTTTCTATTTATAATTCTACTACTACTACTTCAACTTCTACTACTAATTCTACTACTACTTTTACTAGTTATACTTCTTCTTCTACTAAAGACTTTTCTACTTCTACTTCTACTACTGCTACTACTTCTACTACTTCTATATTACTAATTCTACGTGTACTATTAATTCTATTTATACTTTTACAAATAATTCTACTATAGCTTTTACTCTAGCTTATACTTACCTACTACTACTTATAGACTTTAGACTTTAGGCCAATTTCGTTGCTTGGCAACCGTTAAAATACACAGCAGAGATGTATTATTAAAAAGTAATAATATTAATATTAATAAGTTAAAAATAGTGCAATATAGTATAAACAGAATAAATGAATAACATTATAAATATTGCATATAATAATTAATGTATATAAAGTATAAATACAAGTAAGTCAACAATAGTGCTAATATTCTATAATTAGAATAATACATAATATTTTAAATAGCTCAAGTAATATCTTCATTCAGCAGTCAGATGGTCAGGAAAGAAACTGTTTCCAAATCTTTCTGTTCTGCAGCAGATGCTGCGGAACCTTCAGCCAGATGCCAGGAGAGAGAACCGTCCAGACAGCGATACGTTTATACTTCTAAAAGTGGAACAAAGTTGTTTTCTCAACGCTTTCCTCGCATAAAAGACTTCAAGTACCTTTCAATCCAACTTGAAATTGTCGTATCATCGAGGATCACAGTTTCCCTTCATAAGATAAAAACTCGATGAGCCACAGCGGCGAAGAAAACTTCCTTTCAACAGGCAGAATCTTTGAGCAGAGCCAGACTCGATAGAGATGGAGCATCAACCAGACCATCATTAACTGAAGGTTCTCTCCAGGTGCTCCGGGCCGAGCGGTGCTGCCCACCCCAGGAGGCAGCGCAGCCTTCCGAGCCGCCCTGTGGACCAACCTGGAGAAGCTGATGGACCAGATCTGTGCGGCGTGCAGACAGGTACGGACCTTAATAACAAACACCAGCCGCTTCCATACGTCTGAGTCTCTGGTGGTGTTTCTGGTTCAGGTGCAGCACCTGCAGAAGGTCCTGATGAAGAAGAGAGACCCTGTCACTCACGTCTGCTTCATCGACGAGATCGTCAAGGTGGGTCAGTGGGGTCCAGGCTTCAGTATAACACGCTACAGACCAGCAGTTTGGAAGTATTTTGGTGTTTTTAAGTGTCTTTTTGGACGACTGAGCTCCAGTCACTACATTAAAATGAACAATGACCATGACTCTAAAAAGATTACTCTGAAAATAATCAACATTAGTCGACATGAGAGTAGAAATGTCACGTTACGATGTCATGTTACGATGTCACGTTACGATGTCATGTTACGATGTCACGTTACGATGTCACGTTACGATGTCACGTTACGATGTCACCTTACGATGTCACCTTACGATGTCACCTTACGATGTCACGTTACGATGTCACCTTACGATGTCACCTTACGATGTCACCTTACGATGTCACCTTACGATGTCACCTTACGATGTCACCTTACGATGTCACCTTACGATGTCACCTTACGATGTCACAATGTCGCATTAAAACGTCGCATTACAACGTCGCATTACAACGTCGCATTACAACGTCGCATTACAATGTCGCGTTACGATGTCACAATGTCGCGTTACGATGTCACGTTACGATGTCACGTTACGATGTCACGTTACGATGTCACGTTACGATGTCACGTTACGATGTCACCTTACGATGTCACCTTACGATGTCACCTTACGATGTCACCTTACGATGTCACCTTACGATGTCACCTTACGATGTCACCTTACGATGTCACCTTACGATGTCACCTTACGATGTCACCTTACGATGTCACCTTACGATGTCACAATGTCGCGTTACGCCGTCGCGCTACGATGTCACATTAGTACGATCATGGACAAGTGTCTAAACCCGACAACAGCCCGTCAAGTCTCCACAGTCGTACCTAAGTTGGTCAGTTACCATGGCGACAAAGCTCTCACCAATTACCCAGAGATGGAGGTGTGAGGCGGAGAAATAATGATATGCCTGGAAAGCTTCTCTGGCAGCATCACTTCTGACTGTCGGTGTTTGTTACGAGCTCTTGACCGAGGGAAGCGTTTTTTTTCTTCTGATTTCCTTTCTTCTGGAGTTCTGCACGAGCAGGTTCCAGGAGAGACGACAGATAAATGCCACGAGGATGAATCATGAGAGAATCAAGTATTTTTAACATCACGGATGAAAACCTGAGACTGGAGGAGAAGCTGCTTCATGTAAAACAACATCAGCAACACTTCACTGATGTCACCGAATACTAATACTGCTTAACAACATGTACCTTTTTTATTATTATTTTTTATTATTCCATTGAATCATTTGGTTATTTAAAGGTTCAATGTGTATTTCTAACAATAATTAATTACAAATTGAATTTAAAAACATCGAATATTTTCAAAATGAACACGTTTATTTGCGCATAGTTTGCAAATGTAGTAGTAGAATTAGTAGTATGTAAGTAAGTAATTAGTATTTATATAGCCAGGGTCACAAAGCGCTTAAACAATCAAAACAATACTTAATAAAAAATAGTATAAGTTTAGTTAGTTAGTAAAAGTAGTAGTAGAGTTTGTAGTATACGTAGAAATAGTAGTAGTATAAGTATAAGTAGAAAAAGATGCACTATAAGTAGTAGTATAAGTATAGTTAGTAAACGTAGTAGTAGAAGTAGTAGTAGTATTATAAGTATAAGAAGAAAAAGATGCACTATAAGTAGTAGTATAAGTATAGTTAATAAACGTAGTAGTAGAAGTATTATAAGTATAAGTAGAAAAATCTATAGAAGAAGTATAAGTAGTAAAAGTTGTAGTAGAATTAGTAGTATAAGTGTCTTCAGCATTCACACAAATATTATTTAAAGGTTCAATATGTATTTCTTCCAAATTGAATAAAAAAAAACGTTTCTTTTACACAAACATAAAACGTTCAAACATGTCTTCAGGACGGACAGCAGGACATTCTCTTCTCCTTCTGGAGCGACGTCACCAGCTCACTGAGTCTGCAGTTCCACAAGGCAACAGAGGGTGAGTCTGAGGGTCTGTGGGTCTGTGGGTCTGAGAGTCTGAGGGTCTGAGAGTCTGAGGGTCTGTGGGTCTGAGAGTCTGAGAGTCTGAGGGTCTGAGAGTCTGAGGGTCTGTGGATCTGAGAGTCTGAGGGTCTGAGGGTCTGAGAGTCTGAGAGTCTGAGGGTCTGTGGGTCTGAGAGTCTGAGAGTCTGAGAGTCTGAGGGTCTGTGGGTCTGTGGGTCTGAGAGTCTGAGGGTCTGAGGGTCTGTGGGTCTGAGAGTCTGAGAGTCTGAGAGTCTGAGGGTCTGAGAGTCTGAGAGTCTGAGGGTCTGTGGGTCTGAGAGTCTGAGGGTCTGAGGGTCTGAGGGTCTGTGGGTCTGTGGGTCTGAGGGTCTGAGGGTCTGAGGGTCTGTGGGTCTGAGAGTCTGAGAGTCTGAGAGTCTGAGGGTCTGTGAGTCTGTGGGTCTGTGAGTCTGTGGGTCTGTGGGTCTGAGGGTCTGAGAGTCTGAGGGTCTGAGAGTCTGTGAGTCTGTGGGTCTGTGGGTCTGAGGGTCTGAGAGTCTGAGGGTCTGTGGGTCTGTGGGTCTGAGGGTCTGAGAGTCTGAGGGTCTGAGGGTATGAGAGTCTGTGGGTCTGAGAGTCTGAGAGTCTGAGAGTCTGAGGGTCTGAGAGTCTGAGAGTCTGAGGGTCTGAGGGTCTGAGGGTCTGAGAGTCTGAGAGTCTGAGAGTCTGAGAGTCTGAGGGTCTGAGAGTCTGAGGGTCTGAGGGTCTGTGGGTCTGAGAGTCTGAGAGTCTGAGGGTCTGAGAGTCTGAGGGTCTGAGAGTCTGAGGGTCTGTGGGTCTGAGAGTCTGAGAGTCTGAGGGTCTGTGAGTCTGTGGGTCTGTGAGTCTGTGGGTCTGTGAGTCTGTGAGTCTGTGAGTCTGTGGGTCTGTGAGTCTGTGGGTCTGTGAGTCTGTGGGTCTGATTGAACTGGTTCACAACATTATAATACAAAGATAAAGTATATATAATCCTATAATATAATACATTTCATTCATTTAATTGAAGTGATTTCATTGGTTACATATTGTGTGTTCATTTTTTCTGCCCACTTTAACACTTGTGTCATCTCAGGGTCAAAGTGACCCGAAGGCACGAAAACAAATGTGTTTTAGGTATCCCTTGTGTCTTCTCACGGTCAAAGTGACCCGAAGGCCCGAAAACAAAATGTGTTTTAGGTATCCCTTGTGTTATCTCAGGGTCAAAGTGACCCGAAGGCCCGAAAACAAATTTGTTTTTAGGTATCCCTTGTTTCTCTGGGTCGAAGAGACCCGAAAACAAATTTGTTTTTAGGTATCCCTTGTGTTCTCTCTGGGTCAAAGAGACCCGGAGGCCCGAAAACAAATATATTTCAGGTATCTCTTGTGTTATCTCTGGGTCAAAGAGACCCGAAGGCCCGAAAACAAATTTGTTTTTAGGTATCCCTTGTGTTATCTCAGGGTCAAAGAGACCCGAAGGCCCGAAAACAAATTTGTTTTTAGGTATCCCTTGTGTTATCTCAGGGTCAAAGTGACCCGAAGGCCCGAAAACAAATTTGTTTTTAGGTATCCCTTGTGTTATCTCTGGGTCAAAGAGACCCGAAGGCCCGAAAACAAATTTGTTTTTAGGTATCCCTTGTGTTATCTCTGGGTCAAAGAGACCCGGAGGCCCGAAAACAAATATATTTCAGGTATCTCTTGTGTTATCTCTGGGTCAAGGTCAACGACCTCCCTGGCTCCCGTAAATACACATGCAGTGCTGGAGGTTGTTCACCTTGACAAAGGATAACACAAACACGTTTTCAAGCGTCTGGGTCTCTCTGACCCTGAGATAACACAAGGGATACCTACAATAACATCTCAACTAAGTAAAGGTTGATCACGTTCCTGCTTTATTATAAAATCATGTTGTAGTTTAAAGCTCAGTCCTAATAAATGTACTTCGATCAAAATAAATGTTTTCAATAATATAAAAAACTACATTTTTTGGTTTTGAAGTAACTCTATTGAAAAATTAAAAAAAAGAATCAAAACAACCTTTTTTTTTAATACAACTTCATTACATTGAATAATAAAGAAACAAATGCTCAGAATGAATCCAATAACACGAGGAATGAGTCCCTGAGTCTGTTAGTGTTGCATCATGGGAGGAGCGTCACGTTGTCGTCACTAAAAGTACATGTTTGTGTAGCGACAAACCTTCACAGTAAAGTTCTCTTCACAGGCTCACAGGACATATGGAGGCGTCAGTATTTCCAGAGACGCCTCATGGAAGTGAGAAGAGACGGATTTAGATTCTCCTGAAATACTTTAGATTCTACACAACTGTAGTTTCTTCCTCTCTAGTGATGTCATCGTTAGGTAACTGATGACATCACTGATGACATCACTGATGACATCACTCTATAGTGTTCCACACGTTCAACTATTTAAATTATTAATCATTATTCTGCTTTTTTAATGTTGTTGTATTTAAGCAGGTTTATTATTAAAAAAAATCTGTTTATTGAAAGGTTGAATTAGATTGTTTTCAAGAATACTTTAATGAATTAGTTTTAAACACACAGTTGGATATACTCATTAAAAAAGTAAACAAATAATTGTCTAAATTCAATGTTTTTCACTCTGGGTTGAAATGATACATTTGGATTGAATTAAGTGTGTACAAGTGTGTGTACAAGTGTGTGAACAATTGTGTACCTGTGTGTACGTGTGTGTAAGTGTGTGTACGTGTGTATACAAGTGTGTACGTGTGTGTACAAGTGTGTTTGTGTGTGTAAAAGTGTGTATGTGTGTGAACAAGTGTGTACAGGTGTGTACGTGTGTTTTTATTTGTTCAGGCTTTTCCTTGATTTTCTGGAACTCCTGTTGTGTTCTCAGTATTATCTTGATCTTTAAAGTATATACTTTATTGAGTATTGTTTTGATTGTTTAAGCGCTTTGTGACCCTGGTCTGGAAAAGCGCTATATAAATAAAATATTACTTACTTACTTACTTACATGTATGTACAAGTGTGTGAACAAGTGTGTATGTGTGTGTACAAGTGTGTATGTGTGTGAACAAGTGTGTGTACGTGTGTGTGTACGTGTGTGTGTACGTGTGTGTGTACGTGTGTGTACAAGTGTGTATGGGTGTGTACAAGTGTGTACGTGTGTGAATGGGTGTGTGTACGTGTGTGTACAAGTGTGTACGTGTGTGTGTATGTGTGTGTACAAGTGTGTATGTGTGTGTACAAGTGTGTACAAGTGTGTATATGTGTATACAAGTGTATACGTGTGTGTACGTGTGTGTACGTGTGTGTACAAGTGTGTACGTGTGTGTACGTGTGTGGACGTGTGTGTACAAGTGTGTACATGTGTATACAAGTGTGTACATGTGTGTACGTGTGTGTACGTGTGTGTACGTGTGTGTACGTGTGTGTACGTGTGTGTGTACGTGTGTGTACGTGTGTACATATATGTACAAGTGTGTACATGTGTGTTTGTCTCATTTCTGTGCTGCAATTAAATGTCCGGCCTCTAGATGGCGGCGTCATTACGTCCTTTGCATCTAAAGGAAGAATGATGACTGAGGACGAGAGGATACAAATAAACATCTGCTCTCCGTCCCTCAGCCTCGTCGTTCCTGAAGCAGGCGTTCGAGGGAGAGTTCCCCAAACTGCTGCGCCTCTACAACGAGCTGTGGCGCCGCCTGCAGCAGTACAGCTGCAGCCTGCAGGGGGCGCTGACGGGAGGAGCCGACATCGCCCCGGACGGCTCGGAGTCGGACGGTCTGGACCTGTTCACGAGCGGCAAACAGGACTATAAGTGAGTTTGACCTTTGACCTCGTGACCTTAAGAACGCTCCAGTCAGAGACGACAACCTCTGGTCACATGACCTTGAACTGATGCTTTAATGTATGAATTCTACGTATTTAACACTTAAAATGTTAAAAGTATATTTAATAAAATGTCGTTTTTCTTTAACGCATTTCAAACTTTTTACCGAAAATATAATGTTTAATTAATTTAAAAGGCTACAAATTTAAAAAAACGAATAATAACATAATATTACGTTTATTTTCGTATTATTTAAATATGAATATCAAGCTATTATATATAAAATCACTCATTTTAAAAATGTTGAATTTCAATAATTCAATACAAACCATTCGATGTAGAATCTATTGAACTTAATTATTCAATATTATAATTAAACGCTTGGAAATAAACGACATACGATATCACAATATTTTTAGTTAAGTGTGTTTCACAGAAAATAAATTGTATAACGTTGTATTATTTGCTAGTAATCACGTAATATAAGCTATATACCAGTACATTTTATTTTGTTTATTTTAAGGAATTATTTTCATAATTAATTACATTTTTTAAAAATGTTTTCTATTTGCATGTATTTATGTTATCATTGTTTTTCAGTTGAAGTATTCGGAAGTAAAATGAACAAGCAGTTTTCAATCATAATTCAATAGCAAGCTATGCTATGCTATGCTATGCTATGCTATGCTATGCTATGCTATGCTACGCTATGCTATGCTATGCTATGCTATGCTATGCTATGCTATGCTATCTACCATAAAGCTATTATATAAGCTCATCTATGCTATGCTACTCTACGCTATGCTACGCTATACAAAGCTATGCTATGCTATACAAAGCTTACTATGCTATGCTATGCTACTCTACGCTATGCTACGCTATACAAAGCTATGCTATGCTAGGCTATGCTATACAAAGCTACGCTAAGCTAAGCTAAACTATGCTAAGCTACATGTGTTTGACCCGTAGCCCTGAAAAAGCCCTGAAAGACTCCCTGCAGCCGTACGAGTCCGCCTACCTGTCCAAGTCTCTGTCGCGCCTGTTCGACCCCATCAACCTGGTGTTCCCCATGGGGGGCCGGAACCCTCCGTCCAACGACGAGCTGGACAGCATCATCAAGACCATCAGCAGGTGCAGAGGCTGCTGGGAACTTTATACACGTGTCGCTACAAACATCTTTTTTTTATCTTCTGTGTAAAACACACTTGGTTTAGTAACAACACAACTGTACTGGACATACAGTAACACACTCTCACCTGCAGACACACACCTTCAAATACTCACGGAGAGTGAGTAGATGAATACACACATGCCTTTGTCATGTGATATTTATTTGTTTGAGTTTAAGAAAATATCGATACATGTGTGTACAAGTGTGTACAAGTGTGTGTGTGTGTGTGTGTGCACGTGTGTGCACGTGTGTGCACAAGTGTCTACGTGTGTGTACATGTGTGTACAAGTGTGTAAGTGTATGTGTGTGTACGTGTGTGCACAAGTGTGCAGATGTGTGTAGATGTGTGTAAGTGTATGCCTGTGCACAAGTGTGTAAGTGTATGCACAAGTGTCTACGTGTGTGTACATGTGTGTAAGTGTATGTGTGTGTACAAGTGTGTAGATGTGTGTACAAGTGTGTACAAGTGTGTAGATGTGTGTACAAGTGTGTACAGTATCACACATATATACTGACACACATCTTCTCTCTCCTCAGTGAACTGAACGTCGCTTCCATCGACTCACTCTTGGCTCTTTCTGTCGCTAAAAACGCTGCTAAGACGGTTCAACTTTTCTGTGTGAAGTCGGAGCAACTGGTGAGTGTGTTTGTGTTCTTGTTTGTCGTGCACACACACACACACACACACACACACACACGCACACGCACACCCACACCAGAGGGTTCATCAGGTCATGACCTCTTCTCTCCAGCTGTGCACTCAGGGTGACGCCTCTCAGGTGATCGGTTCTCTCACTGAAGGTCAGAGGAGGAACATCTCTGTGGTCAACTCTCTGCACCGACTCCAGCAGGCTGTGGTGAAGGTAGGATGAAGCTCTTGGTCAGTGACCTCTCTGTACACACATGTACACACATGTACACACATGTACACACATGTACACACATGTACACACATGTACACACACAAGTACACACACAAGTACACACATGTACACACATGTACACACACGTACACACATGTACACACATGTACACACATGTACACACATGTACACACATGTACACACATGTACACACATGTACACACATGTACACACATGTACACACATGTACACACATGTACACACACGTACACACACGTACACACATGTACACACACGTACACACATGTACACACATGTACACACATGTACACACATGTACACACATGTACACACATGTACACACATGTACACACACGCACACTACACACATGTACACACACCACGTACACACATGTACACACACGTACACACATGTACACACACGTACACACAGACACACACGTACATGTACACACACGTACACACATGTACACACACGTACACACACGTACACACACGTACACACATGTACACACACGTACACACACGTACACACACGTACACACACGTACACACATGTACACACATGTACACACATGTACACACATGTACACACACACACATGTACACACATGTACACACATGTACACACACGTACACACATGTACACACATGTACACACATGTACACACATGTACACACATGTACACACATGTACACACATGTACACACATGTACACACATGTACACACATGTACACACACATGTACACACACATGTACACACATGTACACACATGTACACACATGTACACACACGTACACACATGTACACACATGTACACACATGTACACACATGTACACACATGTACACACATGTACACACACATACACACACGTACACACATGTACACACATGTACACACATGTACACACATGTACACACATGTACACACATGTACACACATGTACACACATGTACACACATGTACACACATGTACACACATGTACACACATGTACACACACGTACACACACGTACACACACGTACACACACGTACACACATGTACACACACGTACACACACGTACACACACGTACACACACGTACACACACGTACACACATGTACACACATGTACACACACGTACACACAAGTACACACACGTACACACACGTACACACGTACACACACACACATGTACACACATGTACACACATGTACACACACGTACACACACGTACACACACGTACACACACGTACACACACGTACACACACGTACACACACGTACACACATGTACACACACGTACACACACGTACACACACATGTACACACACGTACACACACGTACACACACGTACACACACGTACACACACGTACACACACGTACACACACGTACACACACGTACACACACATACACACACGTACACACACGTACACACACGTACACACACGTACACACACGTACACACACGTACACACACGTACACACACGTACACACACGTACACACACGTACACACACGTACACACACGTACACACACAAGTACACACACGTACACACACGTACACACACGTACACACACGTACACACACGTACACACACGTACACACTCGTGTCATTGTGTTGGTGTTTCAATGGAAGCCATGGTTTGAGATCCTTCTTCAGTCCAGAGAGAAACATGTGAACAAATAACTTTTAATTCATATTAATGTGTTTTTTGAAGAACAAGTTGATCATTTAAAGTCAGTTCTTGAATAAAACCTGATGTTTTTGGTTTTAATTTAACTTTTTTCTTCTTTTTTTTTACCTGAATCTTTCCAAAGAGAAAAAAAACAGTTTGTAGTGAAATCAAACAGACCTACACTGTGTTCTAGTTAAAAGGATGACTGAGGACGAGAGGATACAGTTGAATGCATTTGTATATTTCTGTGTTGCATTTAAACCTCCGGCCTCTAGAGGGCAGCAGTCGTTACGTCCTCCACAGCTAAAAAAAAATATATACAATATACATATATACTTGTTACTACACTTTCACAACACCAGAGTCAAGTACTGGACAATACTACACATATATACTTGTTACTACACTATCACAACACCAGAGTCAAGTACTGGACAATACTACACATATATACTTGTTACTACACTATCACAACACCAGAGTCAAGTACTGGACAATGCTACACATATATACTTGTTACTATGCTATCACAACACTAGAGTCAAGTACTGGACAATACTACACATTTACACTTGTTACTACACTATCACAACACTAGAGTCAAGTACTGGACAATACTACACATATATACTTGTTACTACACTATCACAACACCAGAGTCAAGTACTGGACAATACTACACATACATACTTGTTACTACACTATCACAACACCAGAGTCAAGTACTGGACAATACTACACATATATACTTGTTACTACACTATCACAACACTAGAGTCAAGTACTGGACAATACTACACATATATACTTGTTACTACACTATCACAACACCAGAGTCAAGTACTGGACAATACTACACATATATACTTGTTACTACACTATCACAACACCAGAGTCAAGTACTGGACAATACTACACATACATACTTGTTACTACACTATCACAACACCAGAGTCAAGTACTGGACAATACTACACATATATACTTGTTACTACACTATCACAACACTAGAGTCAAGTACTGGACAATACTACACATATATACTTGTTACTACACTATCACAACACCAGAGTCAAGTACTGGACAATACTACACATATATACTTGTTACTACACTATCATAACACCAGAGTCAAGTACTGGACAATACTACACATATATACTTGTTACTACACTATCACAACACCAGAGTCAAGTACTGGACAATACTACACATATACACTTGTTACTACACTATCACAACACTAGAGTCAAGTACTGGACAATACTACACATATATACTTGTTACTACACTATCACAACACCAGAGTCAAGTACTGGACAATACTACACATACATACTTGTTACTACACTATCACAACACCAGAGTCAAGTACTGGACAATACTACACATATATACTTGTTACTACGCTATCACAACACTAGAGTCAAGTACTGGACAATACTACACATATATACTTGTTACTACACTATCACAACACCAGAGTCAAGTACTGGACAATACTACACGTATATACTTGTTACTACACTATCACAACACCAGAGTCAAGTACTGGACAATACTACACATATATACTTGTTACTACACTATCATAACACCAGAGTCAAGTACTGGACAATACTACACATATATACTTGTTACTACACTATCATAACACCAGAGTCAAGTACTGGACAATACTACACATATATACTTGTTACTACACTATCACAACACCAGAGTCAAGTACTGGACAATACTACACATATATACTTGTTACTACACGATCAAATCACCAGAGTCAAGTACTGGACAATACTACACATATATACTTGTTACTACACTATCACAACACCAGAGTCAAGTACTGGACAATACTACACATATATACTTGTTACTACACTATCACAACACCAGAGTCAAGTACTGGACAATACTACACATATATACTTGTTACTACACTATCACAACACCAGAGTCAAGTACTGGACAATACTACACATATATACTTGTTACTACACTATCACAACACCAGAGTCAAGTACTGGACAATACTACACATATATACTTGTTACTACACGATCAAATCACCAGAGTCAAGTACTGGACAATACTACACATATATACTTGTTACTACACTATCACAACACCAGAGTCAAGTACTGGACAATACTACACATATATACTTGTTACTACACGATCAAATCACCAGAGTCAAGTACTGGACAATACTACACATATATACTTGTTACTACACGATCAAATCACCAGAGTCAAGTACTGGACAATACTACACATATATACTTGTTACTACACGATCAAATCACCAGAGTCAAGTACTGGACAATACTACACATATATACTTGTTACTACACTATCACAACACCAGAGTCAAGTACTGGACAATACTACACATATATACTTGTTACTACACTATCACAACACCAGAGTCAAGTACTGGACAATACTACACATATATACTTGTTACTACACTATCACAACACCAGAGTCAAGTACTGGACAATACTACACATATATACTTGTTACTACACTATCACAACACCAGAGTCAAGTACTGGACAATACTACACATATATACTTGTTACTACACTATCACAACACCAGAGTCAAGTACTGGACAATACTACACATATATACTTGTTACTACACTATCACAACACCAGAGTCAAGTACTGGACAATACTACACATATATACTTGTTACTACACTATCACAACACCAGAGTCAAGTACTGGACAATACTACACATATATACTTGTTACTACACTATCACAACACCAGAGTCAAGTACTGGACAATACTACACATATATACTTGTTACTACACTATCACAACACCAGAGTCAAGTACTGGACAATACTACACATATATACTTGTTACTACACTATCACAACACCAGAGTCAAGTACTGGACAATACTACACATATATACTTGTTACTACACTATCACTATCCTAGAATCAACAACAACACTCATCAAGACTAAAGTCATGTTCGTCAGAACATGGACTGCTGAGGTTGGTTTCCATGGCAACCTTGACACTCGTCGACAGGTGATTCTCCTCCTGAGACTCTGGACCAGGTGTGTGACGCTCGAGTGGTTAGAAGGTCAGAGTTCAAGAGCAGCCTCGGGGCGTTCTGATACGTCTGACCCAGAGAGGTCGTCACCATGGTAACAGTCAAGCTGAGGTGGTGTGTTCAGGGAGTGTTGGAGTGATGGAGGTGAAGCCGCTCGTCATGAGCATGAACGCACCGCGAGAAGTGTGTCATGAACGCACCGCGAGAAGTGTGTCGTGAACGCACCGCGAGAAGTGTGTCGTGAACGCACCGCGAGAAGTGTGTCATGAACGCACCACGAGAAGTGTGTCATGAACGCACCACGAAAAGTGTGTCATGAACGCACCGCGAGAAGTGTGTCATGAACGCACCACGAGAAGTGTGTCATGAACGCACCACGAGAAGTGTGTCATGAACGCACCGCGAGAAGTGTGTCATGAACGCACCACGAGAAGTGTGTCATGAACGCACCACGAAAAGTGTGTCATGAACGCACCGCGAGAAGTGTGTCATGAACGCACCACGAGAAGTGTGTCGTGAACGCACCGCGAGAAGTGTGTCATGAACGCACCACGAGAAGTGTGTCGTGAACGCACCGCGAGAAGTGTGTCATGAACGCACCACGAGAAGTGTGTCATGAACGCACCGCGAGAAGTGTGTCATGAACGCACCGCGAGAAGTGTGTCGTGAACGCACCACGAGAAGTGTGTCGTGAACGCCACCGCGAGAGAGTGTGTCATGAACGCACCGCGAGGAGGGTGTGGGTGGGGGGGGCGGGGGAAGGGAGCGCACCGCGAGAAGGGGTGTGGTCATGAACGCACCGCGAGAAGTGTGTCATGAACGCACCGCGAGAGTGTGTCATGAACGCACCGCGAGAAGTGTGTCATGAACGCACCGCGAGAAGTGTGTCATGAACGCACCACGAGAAGTGTGTCGTGAACGCACCGCGAGAAGTGTGTCATGAACGCACCACGAGAAGTGTGTCTTGAACGCACCACGAGGAAGTGTGTCGTGAGACGCACCACGAGAAGTGTGTCATGAACGCACCACGAGAAGTGTGTCGTGAACGCACCGCGAGAAGTGTGTCATGAACGCACCACGAGAAGTGTGTCATGAACGCACCACGAGAAGTGTGTCGTGAACGCACCACGAGAAGTGTGTCGTGAACGCACCACGAGAAGTGTGTCGTGAACGCACCACGAGA
Source organism: Callionymus lyra (assembly GCA_016630915.1). Classification (NCBI taxonomy): domain Eukaryota; kingdom Metazoa; phylum Chordata; class Actinopteri; order Syngnathiformes; family Callionymidae; genus Callionymus; species Callionymus lyra. The sequence goes on from JACEEU010000686.1 coordinate 33,376,250, forward strand.
AGTGTGTCGTGAACGCACCACGAGAAGTGTGTCATGAACGCACCGCGAGAAGTGTGTCGTGAACGCACCGCGAGAAGTGTGTCATGAACGCACCGCGAGAAGTGTGTCATGAACGCACCGCGAGAAGTGTGTCGTGAACGCACCGCGAGAAGTGTGTCATGAACGCACCGCGAGAAGTGTGTCGTGAACGCACCGCGAGAAGTGTGTCATGAACGCACCGCGAGAAGTGTGTCATGAACGCACCGCGAGAAGTGTGTCATGAACGCACCACGAGAAGTGTGTCATGAACGCACCACGAGAAGTGTGTCATGAACGCACCGCGAGAAGTGTGTCGTGAACGCACCGCGAGAAGTGTGTCATGAACGCACGAGAAGTGTGTCATGAACGCACCGCGAGAAGTGTGTCATGAACGCACCGCGAGGTGTGTCATGAACGCACCGCGAGAAGTGTGTCATGAACGCACCGCGAGAAGTGTGTCATGAACGCACCACGAGAAGTGTGTCATGAACGCACCGCGAGAAGTGTGTCATGAACGCACCACGAGAAGTGTGTCATGAACGCACCGCGAGAAGTGTGTCGTGAACGCACCTCGAGAAGTGTGTCATGAACGCACCGCGAGAAGTGTGTCGTGAACGCACCGCGAGAAGTGTGTCGTGAACGCACCGCGAGAAGTGTGTCGTGAACGCACCACGAGAAGTGTGTCGTGAACGCACCGCGAGAAGTGTGTCATGAACGCACCACGAGAAGTGTGTCGTGAACGCACCGCGAGAAGTGTGTCGTGAACGCACCACGAGAAGTGTGTCGTGAACGCACCACGAGAAGTGTGTCGTGAACGCACCACGAGAAGTGTGTCGTGAACGCACCACGAGAAGTGTGTCATGAACGCACCGCGAGAAGTGTGTCGTGAACGCACCGCGAGAAGTGTGTCATGAACGCACCGCGAGAAGTGTGTCATGAACGCACCGCGAGAAGTGTGTCATGAACGCACCGCGAGAAGTGTGTCATGAACGCACCGCGAGAAGTGTGTCATGAACGCACCACGAGAAGTGTGTCGTGAACGCACCACGAGAAGTGTGTCGTGAACGCACCACGAGAAGTGTGTCATGAACGCACCACGAGAAGTGTGTCATGAACGCACCACGAGAAGTGTGTCGTGAACGCACCGCGAGAGTGTGTCATGAACGCACCGCGAGAAGTGTGTCATGAACGCACCGCGAGAAGTGTGTCGTGAACGCACCACGAGAAGTGTGTCATGAACGCACCGCGAGAAGTGTGTCATGAACGCACCACGAGAAGTGTGTCGTGGAACGCACCGCGAGAAGTGTGTCATGAACGCACCGCGAGAAGTGTGTCGTGAACGCACCGCGAGAAGTGTGTCATGAACGCACCACGAGAAGTGTGTCATGAACGCACCACGAGAAGTGTGTCGTGAACGCACCACGAGAAGTGTGTCATGAACGCACCACGAGAAGTGTGTCATGAACGCACCGCGAGAAGTGTGTCATGAACGCACCGCGAGAAGTGTGTCATGAACGCACCGCGAGAAGTGTGTCGTGAACGCACCGCGAGAAGTGTGTCATGAACGCACCACGAGAAGTGTGTCATGAACGCACCACGAGAAGTGTGTCGTGAACGCACCACGAGAAGTGTGTCGTGAACGCACCACGAGAAGTGTGTCGTGAACGCACCACGAGAAGTGTGTCATGAACGCACCACGAGAAGTGTGTCATGAAGCACCGGAGAAGTGTGTCGTGAACGCACCGCGAGAAGTGTGTCATGAAGCACCGCGGAAGTGTGTCATGAACGCACCGCGAGAAGTGTGTCGTGAACGCACCGCGAGAAGTGTGTCATGAACGCACCGCGAGAAGTGTGTCATGAACGCACCGCGAGAAGTGTGTCATGAACGCACCGCGAGAAGTGTGTCATGAACGCACCGCGAGAAGTGTGTCATGAACGCACCACGAGAAGTGTGTCATGAACGCACCACGAGAAGTGTGTCATGAACGCACCGCGAGAAGTGTGTCATGAACGCACCGCGAGAAGTGTGTCATGAACGCACCACGAGAAGTGTGTCATGAACGCACCGCGAGAAGTGTGCATGAACGCACCACGAGAAGTGTGTCATGAACGCACCGCGAGAAGTGTGTCGTGAACGCACCGCGAGAAGTGTGTCATGAACGCACCACGAGAAGTGTGTCATGAACGCACCGCGAGAAGTGTGTCATGAACGCACCACGAGAAGTGTGTCATGAACGCACCGCGAGAAGTGTGTCATGAACGCACCACGAGAAGTGTGTCATGAACGCACCGCGAGAAGTGTGTCGTGAACGCACCGCGAGAAGTGTGTCGTGAACGCACCACGAGAAGTGTGTCATGAACGCACGCCAGAAGTGTGTCATGAACGCACCACGAGAAGTGTGTCATGAACGCACCACGAGAAGTGTGTCATGAACGGTCACGCACCGCGAGGAGTGTGTCATGAACGCACCGAGAGTGTGTCATGAACGCACCACGAGAAGTGTGTCGTGAAGCACGCACCACGAGAAGTGTGTCATGAACGCACCGCGAGAAGTGTGTCATGAACGCACCGCGAGAAGTGTGTCGTGGAAACGCACCACGAGAAGTGTGTCGTGAACGCACCACGAGAAGTGTGTCGTGAACGCACCACGAGAAGTGTGTCATGTGCACCACGAGAAGTGTGTCATGAACGCACCACGAGAAGTGTGTCATGAACGCACCACGAGAAGTGTGTCGTGAACGCACCACGAGAAGTGTGTCATGAACGCACCACGAGAAGTGTGTCGTGAACGCACCACGAGAAGTGTGTCATGAACGCACCACGAGAAGTGTGTCATGAACGCACCACGAGAAGTGTGTCGTGAACGCACCGCGAGAAGTGTGTCGTGAACGCACCGCGAGAAGTGTGTCGTGAACGCACCACGAGAAGTGTGTCATGAACGCACCACGAGAAGTGTGTCATGAACGCACCACGAGAAGTGTGTCATGAACGCACCACGAGAAGTGTGTCGTGAACGCACCGCGAGAAGTGTGTCATGAACGCACCACGAGAAGTGTGTCGTGAACGCACCACGAGAAGTGTGTCGTGAACGCACCACGAGAAGTGTGTCGTGAACGCACGAGAAGTGTGTCGTGAAGCACCACGAGAAGTGTGTCATGAACGCACCACGAGAAGTGTGTCGTGAACGCACCGCGAGAAGTGTGTCATGAACGCACCACGAGAAGTGTGTCGTGAACGCACCACGAGAAGTGTGTCGTGAACGCACCGCGAGAAGTGTGTCATGAACGCACCACGAGAAGTGTGTCATGAACGCACCGCGAGAAGTGTCGTGTCATGAACGCACCGCGAGAAGTGTGTCATGAACGCACCGCGAGAAGTGTGTCGTGAACGCACCGCGAGAAGTGTGTCGTGAACGCACCGCGAGAAGTGTGTCATGAACGCACCGCGAGAAGTGTGTCATGAACGCACCACGAGAAGTGTGTCATGAACGCACCACGAGAAGTGTGTCATGAACGCACCACGAGAAGTGTGTCATGAACGCACCGCGAGAAGTGTGTCATGAACGCACCACGAGAAGTGTGTCATGAACACACCACGAGAAGTGTGTCATGAGCGCACCGCGCGAAGTGTGTCACGACGCACCACGAGAAGTGTGTCATGAACGCACCACGAGAAGTGTGTCATGAACGCACCACGAGAAGTGTGTCATGAACGCGCGCCGCGTGTGTCGGAACGCACCACGAGAAGTGTGTCATGAACGCACAACGAGAAGTGTGTCGTGAACGCACCACGAGAAGTGTGTCGTGAACGCACCACGAGAAGTGTGTCGTGAACGCACCGCGAGAAGTGTGTCATGAACGCACCACGAGAAGTGTGTCATGAACGCACCACGAGAAGTGTGTCGTGAACGCACCGCGAGAAGTGTGTCGTGAACGCACCGCGAGAAGTGTGTCGTGAACGCACCACGAGAAGTGTGTCATGAACGCACCACGAGAAGTGTGTCGTGAACGCACCGCGAGAAGTGTGTCGTGAACGCACCGCGAGAAGTGTGTCATGAACGCACCACGAGAAGTGTGTCGTGAACGCACCGCGAGAAGTGTGTCATGAACGCACCACGAGAAGTGTCGTGAACGCACCACGAGAAGTGTGTCATGAACGCACCACGAGAAGTGTGTCGTGAACGCACCGCGAGAAGTGTGTCATGAACGCACCACGAAAGTGTCGATGAACGCACCACGAGAAGTGTGTCATGAACGCACCACGAGAAGTGTGTCGTGAACGCACCGCGAGAAGTGTGTCGTGAACGCACCACGAGAAGTGTGTCGTGAACACGTTTGTTTAGATGTTAATGTACACATGTGTTTGTTCTCTTGTGTTTGTGCAGATGTTAACGTACACATGTGTGTGTTCTCTTGTGTTTGTGTAGATGTTAATGTACACATGTGTGTGTTCTCTTGTGTTTGTGTAGATGTTAATGTACACATGTGTGTGTTCTCTTGTGTTTGTTTAGATGTTAATGTACACATGTGTGTGTTCTCTTGTGTTTGTTTAGATGTTAATGTACACATGTGTGTGTTCTCTTGTGTTTGTGTAGATGTTAATGTACACATGTGTGTGTTCTCTTGTGTTTGTGTAGATGTTAACGTACACATGTGTGTGTTCTCTTGTGTTTGTTTAGATGTTAACGATACACGTGTGTGTTTTCTTGTGTTGTGCAGATGTTAACGTACACATGTGTGTGTTCTCTTGTGTTTGTGTAGATGTTAATGTACACATGTGTGTGTTCTCTTGTGTTTGTGTAGATGTTAACGTACACATGTGTGTGTTCTCTTGTGTTTGTGTAGATGTTAACGTACACATGTGTGTGTTCTCTTGTGTTTGTGTAGATGTTAATGTACACATGTGTGTGTTCTCTTGTGTTTGTGTAGATGTTAACGTACACATGTGTGTGTTCTCTTGTGTTTGTGCAGATGTTAACGTACACATGTGTGTGTTCTCTTGTGTTTGTGCAGATGTTAACGTACACATGTGTGTGTTCTCTTGTGTTTGTGCAGATGTTAATGTACACATGTGTGTGTTCTCTTGTGTTTGTTTAGATGTTAACGTACACATGTGTGTGTTCTCTTGTGTTTGTGTAGATGTTAACGTACACATGTGTGTGTTCTCTTATGTTTGTTTAGATGTTAATGTACACATGTGTGTTCTCTTGTGTTTGTGCAGATGTTAATGTACACATGTGTGTGTTCTCTTGTGTTTGTGTAGATGTTAATGTACACATGTGTGTTCTCTTGTGTTTGTGCAGATGTTAATGTACACATGTGTGTTCTCTTGTGTTTGTGCAGATGTTAATGTACACATGTGTGTGTTCTCTTGTGTTTGTGTAGATGTTAACGTACACATGTGTGTGTTCTCTTGTGTTTGTGTAGATGTTAATGTACACATGTGTGTGTTCTCTTGTGTTTGTGTAGATGTTAATGTACACATGTGTGTGTTCTCTTGTGTTTGTGCAGATGTTAATGTACACATGTGTGTTCTCTTGTGTTTGTGCAGATGTTAATGTACACATGTGTGTGTTCTCTTGTGTTTGTGCAGATGTTAATGTACACATGTGTGTGTTCTCTTGTGTTTGTGTAGATGTTAATGTACACATGTGTGTGTTCTCTTGTGTTTGTGCAGATGTTAACGTACACATGTGTGTGTTCTCTTGTGTTTGTGCAGATGTTAATGTACACATGTGTGTGTTCTCTTGTGTTTGTGCAGATGTTAACGTACACATGTGTGTGTTCTCTTGTGTTTGTTTAGATGTTAATGTACACATGTGTGTGTTCTCTTGTGTTTGTGCAGATGTTAACGTACACATGTGTGTTCTCTTGTGTTTGTGTAGATGTTAACGTGCACATGTGTGTGTTCTCTTTTGTTTGTTTAGATGTTAATGTACACATGTGTGTTCTCTTGTGTTTGTGCAGATGTTAACGTACACATGTGTGTTCTCTTGTGTTTGTGTAGATGTTAACGTACACATGTGTGTGTTCTCTTGTGTTTGTTTAGATGTTAATGTACACATGTGTGTTCTCTTGTGTTTGTGCAGATGTTAATGTACACATGTGTGTGTTCTCTTGTGTTTGTGCAGATGTTAATGTACACATGTGTGTTCTCTTGTTTTTGTGTAGATCGTGGCAGGTCTGACTGTGAGTCCACCAGCAGAAGCTCTGTCGTCCTCTCTGGAGGTGAGAACATACACAAACACACACGTGTACAAACACACACACATGTACACACACAGGGTTGTGTATAGACGTATAGAAAGATGGCAGTCGCTCGTATAGCACATATATCTATCATGTTGTCATGGCAACAGTCTGTCACTGAGCATGTGCAGGAAAGTGATTTAACTGAGTCTTCATCAAACATTCATGTGTGTGTGTGTGTGTGTGTGTGTGTGTGTGTGTGTGTGTGTGTGTGTGTGTGTGTGTGTGTGTGTGTGTGTGTGTGTGTGTGTTCAGGCGGTGCAGGCTCTGATGGCAGCTGCTGTTCATCCACTGCTGCAGTCGGTCAGCGACTCCATCGAGGCCATCATCATCACGCTGCACCAGGAGGACTTCTCCGGGTCAGAACCAGAACCAGCAGTTCTTCAGTCTTATCTTAACTTAACTATTGTGTTTTCATCTCATGCTGTGATACCTTAACGATCAATGTGTGTGTGTAGACTCAAGTGCACAAAGAAATGACACTGGTG
>JACEEU010000686.1:33385504-33405504 GCA_016630915.1 Callionymus lyra
ATGTGTGTGTGTGATGACGATGATGATGATGATAATGATGTGTGTGTGTGATGATGATGATGATGATGATAATGATGTGTGTGTGTGTGATGATGATGATAATGATGTGTGTGTGTGTGATGATGATGATAATGATGTGTGTGTGTGATGATGATGATAATAATGATGTGTGTGATGATGATAATGATGTGTGTGTGTGTGATGATGATGATGATGATGATAATGATGTGTGTGTGTGTGATGATAATGATGTGTGTGTGTGTGATGATGATGATGATGATGATAATGATGTGTGTGTGTGATGATGATGATGATGATGATATGATGTTTGTGATGATGATGATGATGATGAAGAAGATGATGATGATGATGATGATGATGATGATGATGATGATGATGATAATTATGTGTGTGTGTGATGATGATGATAATGATGTGTGTGTGTAGATGGAGATGATAATAATGTGTGTGTGTGATGATAATGATGTGTGTGTGTGTTGTGTGTGTGTGTGTGTGTGTGTGTGTATGATGATGATTGATTGATTGATTGATTGATTGTGTGTGTGTAGATGGAGATGATGATAATGATGTGTGTAATGTGTGTGTGTGTGTGATGATGATAATGATGTGTGTATGTGTGTGTGATGATGATAATGATGTGTGTGTGTGTGATGATGATGATAATGATGTATGTGTGTGTGATGATGATAATGTGTGTGTGTGTGTGTGTGTGTGTGTGTGTGTGTGATGATGATAATGATGTGTGTGTGTGTGATGATGATAATGATGTGTGTGTGTGTGATGATGATAATGATGTGTGTGTGTGTGTGTGTGATGATGATAATGATGTGTGTGTGTGTGTGTGTGAGATGATGATAATGATGTGTGTGTGTGATGATGATAATGATGTGTGTATGTGTGTGATAATGATGTGTGTGTGTGTGATGATGATGATAATGATGTGTGTGTGTGATGAGATGATGATGATGATGATAATGATGTGTGTGTGTGATGATGATAATGATGTGTGTGTGTGTGTGTGATGATGATAATGATGTGTGTGTGTGTGTGATGATGATAATGATGTGTGTGTGTGTGTGTGTGATGATGATAATGATGTGTGTGTAGATGATAATGATGTGTGTGTGTGATGATGATAATGATGTGTGTGTGTGTGATGATAATGTGTGTGTGTGATGATGATAATGATGTGTGTGTGTGTGATGATGATAATGATGTGTGTGTGTGTGTGATGTGTGATGATGTGTGTGTGATGATGATAATGATGTGTGTGATGATAATGATGTGTGTGTGTGTGTGTGTGATGATGATAATGATGTGTGTGTGTGTGTGTGTGTGATGATGATAATGATGTGTGTGTGTGTTGTGATGATGATAATGATGATGATGATGTGTGATGTGTGTGTGTGTGTGTGTGTAGATGGAGATGGCAGTCGCTCCGATGTGTAGGCGAGTGTCCGAGTTGGGAAAGTCGTACCGGATGCTTCGATCCTTCAGGTGCGTTTGTTTTCTCCACCTCTGTTGTCGTTGTCGTCTCAAACGCTCTGAAAGCGTACGCTTGACGTCGCCACGGTGACGCGTCTCTGGCCCGGTGTGTCCAGACCGCTGCTGTTCCAGACCAGCGCTCTGGTCAGCGCCAGCCCGGCCGTGGGGGAGCTGATCCCCTTCAGCACGCTGCTGCACTTCCTGTTCTCCAGGGCGCCGCCCGAGCTGCGCTCGCCCCACCAGGTGGTGTACTCACCTGTAGCGTCGGTGTGTAGCGTCGGTGTGTAGTAACAGTGTGTGTCTCAGAGGGCCGAGTGGTCAGTGGCGAGGTACTCTCAGTGGCTGGACGACCATCCGTCAGAGAGAGACCGGCTGGCGCTCATCAGGTCAGTGTGGCGCCCTCTGGCGGCCGCGCCTCACACGACACATTGATGGATGAAACTATAATAACTAGTAATGACCGCGTCAGGGGTTCACTGGAGGCGTACGTGCAGTCGGTCAGAGCTCGCCAGGGCAAGGAGTTCGCGCCCATCTATCCCATAATGCTGCAGCTGCTGCAGAGAGCATCCAGCGCCTGAAGGTCAGTGACTTTTATTTTGAAGGAATCAGATCATAATATTGAATTATATTGTTTGTTTTTTTCAGCCTTACGTTATTTATTTCAATCATTAAAAAGAGAAATTGATTTGTTTTGTTTATTAATTCAATTATTTTTAGGATATATTTTAAAATAAATTATCTTTTGTACATATTTTTATTCTCATTCCAATAATTTGGTTATTTTTTTTCTAAATTAAAAGATTTTTAATGTATATCGTTTTAGATTTAAATTTAATGAGGAATTAAAACAATTTTGAATATATTTAATTTTTACCTAAAAAATGGCTGAAACACATTGAATTTAAAACAATACACTTTAAAATATATATTTTTTTAATTACCAAATTATTGGGATAAGAATTTAAAAATATGTACAAAATAATTTATTTTAAAATATATAAATAATTGAATTAATAAACAAAACGATTGAAATAAATAACGTAAGGCTTTAAAAAAAACAATATAAAAAAGGTAAAAATGAAATATATTCAAAATTGTTTTAATTTCTCAATTGTTTGAATTCAAAATTAAATGTTAATGTTTTGATTCAGTCTTAAATTTATGGAAATAAATAACAATTAAACAATGTTTTAAATAATTAAAAGTTTTCAATTATTTTCTTTCCATAGTTTTTTCTAAGACTGAATTAAAACAAAGAGTTTAGAAACATTTGTTTAAACGATGTTTAATAACAAACTGTGTAAATATATTATTTATCCTTTATATATAAATGAATTAAATGATATAAATCCATCACTTCAGTCAAATAAACCTTTGAAATGTTAAATTAAGTCCAGATTCTTCAGAGAAGATGAGGTTTATTTAGACACACACAGACACACACACACACACACACACTCACACTCACACACACACACACACACACACACACACACACACACACTCACACCGGCCACTTCCACTGATTGGCCGGCGCCTCGTCCACCAGCGCCTCCCAGGGCTTCCACTGGTTCATCTTCCTGGCGAGCGCCAGCTCACACTCGGCCTGGAAGATCACCTCCTCGATCTGCCCGCAGTCGATCTTCTGCTGCAGCTTCTCCACGTCGGCCTCCTGAGGAACACAACATCAGCGGTTGCCGTGGCGACGCGTCACCGTCCTTCAACCCACCGCCTTGACGTGAGCGAAGCGCTCGCCGACCAGCTGCTCCGTGTACTTCCTGTACGCCGCCTCCGGGGGCATCGTCTGCACCGAGGCCAGGATCTTGGAGTAGAGGATCCGGAGACGCTGCAGGAGAAGAAGAGTCAGGACCGGCAGAGACACACACCAGGTCCGAGGCTCACCTCGTGAGGGTTCTGGGCCACGGCCAGACCCACCAGGCCCGTCGTCTGCAGGAGAAGAATAAACGTTTGTGGATCAACTTCCTGTCGTTTCTCTTGTTTGTCCACAACTATAAACACTCTTGTTCTTTTGTTCACGGGTTGGTTTAAATAAAGTTCAGCTTCAAACTGTCAAATCAATTTAAGGAACACGTAATGGAAGAGAAACATCAGTTGAAGAGGCAGAAACCTCAAGCAGAACCAGACTCGTGAAGGATCGTCTGCTGCGAGTCTAGAACTAGAGATCGTTACTCGTTCCTTAACTTAAACTTAACTTAAACTTAAACTAGAAAACACCGACGTTCACTCGAGCCACAATCACGAGGGTCGTTCCCACAATGCACTGCGGTGGTGCTTGAAAAACACGTCCTCGAGGTGGCAGTAATGAGTCGAAGTTATGTTTCCGACCAAAGAAGAAGAAATTATTTGTATTATTTATTTTACTTAAAAAGGTTGAAACTTGGATCTGAACTAATGATGCAAATCAGTTTTTTCCCCTGTTGTTAAAAGTATAAACATAAAAATCATAATATAAATCATGTAAAATAACGTCTAAAAACATTCGTCTGTAGTGACGCGTCATGACCAGTAGATGTCGTTGAACTAAACAATCCACGCGTTAGTTTGTCAAACTTTACAAGTATTTTAATGAATTAAAGGCAAAAGAGAAACAAAACAACAGCAAATATAGAAAGTTAAACGTAAATAAACTCTTGTATTATTAATTCTATGTTGTCATTAGTGTTTGTTGAGATAAAGATCCAGGATATTCTGAGCTTTAATAAGTTTTATTTTAAGTGAACGTGTGAAGATGTTTCATTTATTTATTCCCTCCGTGTGACGTCATAGCAAGCGTCAGCTAAAACAACGTGACGTCATAGAATAAACTCAGATATTACACAGTCAGAGTAAACCTGGGACTATTTTTTTTAACCATTTAAGAACATTTTAAACTAACAACACATTTGTTTTTCTGAACATTTTACTTTCAAATGTATTTAATGTCAAACAACATTGAAGGAACTAAATATATTTAACAATAATAAATAAAGGACGGAACTAAACTAACAACAAAGTCTAATGTATATTATTATAAATGTTTAAACAACTTTAATATATTGTTAATAACATTTATTTGATGAGTAAAAACGTATAGATTCAAATATTAAATCACGGTTTCGTTCATAAAAAGAATGAAAAATAATTTAATATTTTGATTTTAAGACTCGAAAAACAAAAACACTGATCGACACTTTATACCATTTTCTTTGTGTTTTGTATTTAATTCCGGAAATTCTTTAAATACATTTAATTATATTCCATTTATTTCAAACGCTGGACAATAACAATGATACTCTTTCATCTTGAATACAAGTTACAACTAACGTTACTTATCGAGTTCAACTGATACAATATTATAAATATAAAAACAATTATAATTGATGATTTCTCAACGTTTAAACGTCAATATATGTCGTTTACTCGTCAGAGGACAGTAGCTGCAGCTAACATGCTAACATGCTAACATGCTAACACATCATTTAAACCTGAACCATCGACGAAACACGATCATGACGTTGATCGATAACATGATTTAATTCTGTTCTGACGTGTTTTTAAGGCTCGTGTGGACGCGTTACTGCAGTTTAATCGTGTTTAATCGTGACCTCTACACGCACCTTCTTCAAGAGTCCAGACATCGCTGCTGCTGCTGCTTCCGGGGTCGCTTGTGACGTCAGAGGGACGCTCCTCTATTTGTCCACCAGAGGGCAGCAGAGCTTCAGTGAGCAGACGAGAAACGTGACTTCAATTATTAAAATAAAATAAATCAAGAACGACTTTTGTAACTAATTATCCCAAAAATATCCAATTTACAACAGAAACATTAAAATATTACACATATAGAAGATTAATTATTTCGTTTCACCTAAAACTATATATAAAATAAATAAATTATGACGATGATTTGTGAGCCGCACGTGCGTAAAAACTAAATGTCAATTTATTTTTTTGACATTTTTAAATAAAATATTTCCATTGTTGTTTTTTTGAGCTCGACGGATGTGACGTAGCGTGTAAACACGGGAGTGTAAAGTATGAGTTCGCTGAGTGTGTGAGCGACGTTTAAGCGTAAAACACGACACTTTCACAACGTAAACATTTCGACGCATAAATTAATCCTTATCGTGTAAAAAACAATTAAAAATAAAGATAAAAGAAAACGTTTAAATCAGTTTCCTGCTTAAAGTGTTTCTTCTTCGTGTTCTCAATCAGCGGATGACCGGCATCAGGTCGCCACCTAGTGTTCTGGTGTACGAACAGCAACAGGTGTCAAAGTTCATTTATTGACTCATTTAAGGATAAAAAACTGAGACTTTATTGTATTTAAAATGTGTTTTTAAGTCTCACAGCTTCGCCATCAAAACACGTCTTTGGAGTCCAGTGACGTATTTACCGTAAAGACTAAACTATCGCACAAAACACTTTAGAAGACGCTCGATGAAGAACGTTTTAAATATATAATAGTATTTTATCGTCTACTTCGCTGGAGTTCAATCCCCGCGGCGGCTCCGTTACAGGTCGACAGAAGATCAGAAGCCGGTCCACCTGGGTCTGCCCCGTGGTCTCCTCCCACCCGACCGTCGTGTCATAAATCTGGTGGTTTTGGTTTGAATCGGACAAAGAGAAACAAACGCTTCTGGAAAAATCATTTTAATGGGTTTTGACGGAGAAACATCTACAGTAAAAAACAAAAGGTATAAAAATATATTACACATCTGAGTTATTTACAAACGTCTAACAACGAGTCTAACTAGTTCCTACGATGTTTCTCACTACAGGTCACACCCGACGCCTGCTGGACCTGCTGGACCTGCTGGACCCTCTGGAGCTGCTGAGGGTTCCAGGCCCGCCCTCAGAAGAACATCCTGCAGGTGAGAAGATCCAGGTGTTAGCGTCTGGAGGGTCACCTGTGCCTCACCGGCAGGTGTTTGTATGGAGGGTCACCTGTGCCTCACCGGCAGGTGTTTGTATGGAGGGTCACCTGTGACTCACCTACAAATGTTTATATGGAGGGTAACCTGTGCCTCACCTGCAGGTGTTTGTATGGAGGGTCACCTGTGCCTCACCTGCAGGTGTTTGTATGGAGGGTCACCTGTGCCTCACCAGCAGGTGTTTGTATGGAGGGTCACCTGTGCCTCACCTGCAGGTGTTTGAATCAAGGGTCACCAGTGACTCACCTGCAGGTGTTTGAATCGAGGGTCACCAGTGACTCACCTGCAGGTGTTTGAATCAAGGGTCACCTGTGCCTCACCTGCAGGTGTTTGTATGGAGGGTCACCTGTGCCTCACCTGCAGGTGTTTGAATCAAGGGTCACCAGTGACTCACCAGCAGGTGTTTGTATGGAGGGTCACCTGTGCCTCACCTGCAGGTGTTTGAATCAAGGGTCACCTGTGACTCACCTGCAGGTGTTTGAATCGAGGGTCACCAGTGACTCACCTGCAGGTGTTTGAATCAAGGGTCACCAGTGACTCACCTGCAGGTGTTTGAATGGAGGGTCACCTGTGCCTCACCAGCAGGTGTTTGTATGGAGGGTCACCTGTGCCTCACCTGCAGGTGTTTGAATCTAGGGTCACCAGTGACTCACCTGCAGGTGTTTGAATCAAGGGTCACCAGTGACTCACCTGCAGGTGTTTGTATGGAGGGTCACCTGTGACTCACCGGCAGGTGTTTGTATGGAGGGTCACCTGTGACTCACCAGCAGGTGTTTGTATGGAGGGTCACCTGTGACTCACCGGCAGGTGTTTGTATGGAGGGTCACCTGTGACTCACCTGCAGGTGTTTGAATCAAGGGTCACCAGTGACTCACCTGCAGGTGTTTATATGGAGGGTAACCTGTGCCTCACCTGCAGGTGTTTGTATGGAGGGTCACCAGTGACTCACCGGCAGGTGTTTGTATGGAGGGTCACCTGTGCCTCACCTGCAGGTGTTTGTATGGAGGGTCACCTGTGACTCACCTGCAGGTGTTTGTATGGAGGGTCACCTGTGACTCACCTGCAGGTGTTTGTATGGAGGGTCACCTGTGACTCACCGGCAGGTGTTTATATGGAGGGTAACCTGTGCCTCACCTGCAGGTGTTTGTATGGAGGGTCACCTGTGCCTCACCTAAAGGTGTTTGTATGGAGGGTCACCTGTGACTCATCGGCAGGTGTTTGTATGGAGGGTCACCTGTGCCTCACCGGCAGGTGTTTGTATGGAGGGTCACCAGTGACTCACCTGCAGGTGTTTGAATCAAGGGTCACCAGTGACTCACCTGCAGGTGTTTGTATGGAGGGTCACCAGTGACTCACCTGCAGGTGTTTGAATCAAGGGTCACCAGTGACTCACCTGCAGGTGTTTGTATGGAGGGTCACCAGTGACTCACCTGCAGGTGTTTGAATCGAGGGTCACCAGTGACTCACCTGCAGGTGTTTGAATCGAGGGTCACCAGTGACTCACCTGCAGGTGTTTGTATGGAGGGTCACCAGTGACTCACCTGCAGGTGTTTGAATCAAGGGTCACCAGTGACTCACCTGCAGGTGTTTGAATCGAGGGTCACCAGTGACTCACCTGCAGGTGTTTGTATTGAGGGTCACCTGAGACTCACCTGCAGGTGTTTGAATCAAGGGTCACCAGTGACTCACCTGCAGGTGTTTGAATCGAGGGTCACCAGTGACTCACCTGCAGGTGTTTGAATCGAGGGTCACCAGTGACTCACCTGCAGGTGTTTGAATCGAGGGTCACCTGAGACTCACCTGCAGGTGTTTGAATCAAGGGTCACCAGTGACTCACCTGCAGGTGTTTGCAGTGTCCCTGAGGTGTTTGAATCAGTGACTCACCTGCAGGTGTTTGTATTGAGGGTCACCTGAGACTCACCTGCAGGTGTTTGAATCAAGGGTCACCAGTGACTCACCTGCAGGTGTTTGTATGGAGGGTCACCAGTGACTCACCTGCAGGTGTTTGAATCAAGGGTCACCAGTGACTCACCTGCAGGTGTTTGTATGGAGGGTCACCAGTGACTCACCTGCAGGTGTTTGTATGGAGGGTCACCAGTGACTCACCTGCAGGTGTTTGAATCGAGGGTCACCAGTGACTCACCTGCAGGTGTTTGTATGGAGGGTCACCTGAGACTCACCTGCAGGTGTTTGAATCAAGGGTCACCAGTGACTCACCTGCAGGTGTTTGAATCAAGGGTCACCAGTGACTCACCTGCAGGTGTTTGTATGGAGGGTCACCAGTGACTCACCTGCAGGTGTTTACTGCAGGTGTTATGGAGGGTCACCAGTGACTCACCTGCAGGTGTTTGAATCAAGGGTCACCAGTGACTCACCTGCAGGTGTTTGTATGGAGGGTCACCAGTGACTCACCTGCAGGTGTTTGTATGGAGGGTCACCAGTGACTCACCTGCAGGTGTTTGAATCGAGGGTCACCAGTGACTCACCTGCAGGTGTTTGAATCAAGGGTCACCTGTGACTCACCTGCAGGTGTTTGTATGGAGGGTCACCTGAGACTCACCTGCAGATGTTGGGGTCCAGCAGGACGGCCGTGTCCGTGGGCAGCTTGGACAGGTGAACCACTTTAGTTTTCTGCTGCAGTCTCTCGCTCTCGTTCACCCAAACATCAGGGAGACTGAGGACAAAAACAAAAGGTCAAAGGTCAAGTTAGGAAACTGATCATTCATAGTTTTACTCACATGTCTTCAGGCGTCCAGTGTAGAAGAAGCTTGACTTTCCCAGAATCCTCCTTTCTTCTGGCTATCACCTGAAACATGAGTTGACCAATCATGATGAAGGGGCGTGGCCAGAGTGATGGATTAGCACTTTCTTTTACACTCCTTCAGCTGCTGTGTGTGTAGTTGTGTGTGTGTAGTTGTGTGAAGGCGTGTGCATGTGTGTGTGTAGTTGTGTACGTGTGTATGTGTTGTCGTGTGTACTGTGTAGTGTGTGTAGTAGTAGTGTGTGTATGTGTAGTCGTGTACGTGTGTAGTGTGTGTAGTTGTGTACGTGTAGTCGTGTGCGTGTGTAGTTGTGTACATGTGTGTGTGTAGTTGTGTATGTGTGTAGTTGTGTACATGTGTGTGTGTAGTTGTGTATGTGTGTGTGTGTAGTTGTGTGAAGGCGTGCGCATGTGTGTGTAAATCTGTAAATGCGTGTGCACGTGTGTGTGTAAATGTGCACGTGTGTGTGAGTGTGTGTGTGTAGTTGTGTATGTGTGTGTGTGTAGATGTGTGAAGGCATGTGCATGTGTGTGTAAATCTGTAAATGCGTGTGCACGTGTGTGTGTAAATGTGCACGTGTGTGTGAGTGTGTGTGTGTAGTTGTGTATGTGTGTGTGTGTAGATGTGTGAAGGCGTGTGCATGTGTGTGTAAATCTGTAAATGCGTGTGCACGTGTGTGTGTAAATGTGCACGTGTGTGTGTGTGTGTGTGTGTGTGTGTGTGTTCTCACCGTGCTGTGGAACACAACACTGTGTCCGTTGCCGAGGCTCTCGATGTGTGTAACCAGGTTCAGACAAATGGCTCGATGACGGATGGCGTCCATCGTCTGAGCGTCGAAGAAGTCGTGAGGTCGAGCTGCACAAACAAAGACAGTCACACACGTGTGTGTAGACATGTGTGTAGATGTGTGTGTAGATGTGTGCGACGTACGTAGCGAGCGCCGGTGCTTGTTCTTCATCTTCCTTCTCTTCAGTCCAGCCTTCGACGGCGAATCTTCCTTCACTTTGCTTTGACTCGACATCTTGGATCCGGAGCTGAAGTGAGTCGGGACGTGACGCGCCAGCCCCCCCTGGGAGGCGAAGGTGGCATTGCAGCCGCCGACAACACACTGGACATAACACACCAGTTACACACTGAGCTGTAGCAGGTGTGTGTGTGTGTGTGTGTGTGTGTGTGCGTCACCTTGAAGGGTTTGTCTCCACTGTGTGTCATCATGTGTCTCTGCAGCCAGCTCTGACTGGTGGACGGTGTGTTGTAAACTTTACAACCTTTCCACAAACACACAAACACCTGCAGGAACAACAACATCAGTTTGTTTGTAACCAACGACAACAAATACAAGGTTACATGATGACTCAGCAGATTTAAGATGCACGTGTTACATGATGACTCAGCAGATTTAAGATGCACGTGTTACATCATGACTCAGCAGATTTAAGATGCACGTGTTACATGATGACTCAGCAGATTTAAGATGCACGTGTTACATGATGACTCAGCAGATTTAAGATGCACGTGTTACATGATGACTCAGCAGATTTAAGATGCACGTGTTACATGATGACTCAGCAGATTTAAGATGCACGTGTTACATGATGACTGAGCAGATTTAAGATGCATGTGTTACATCATGACTGAGCAGATTTAAGATGCACGTGTTACATCATGACTCAGCAGATTTTAGATGCATGTGTTACATCATGACTCAGCAGATTTAAGATGCATGTGTTAAATCATGACTGAGCAGATTTAAGATGCACGTGTTACATCATGACTCAGCGGATTTAAGATGCATGTGTTACATCATGACTCAGAAGATTTAAGATGCACGTGTTACATCATGACTCAGCAGATTTAAGATGCACGTGTTACATCATGACTCAGCAGATTTAAGATGCACGTATTACATCATGACAGATTTAAGATGCACGTGTTACATCATGACTCAGCAGATTTAAGATGCATGTGTTAAATCATGACTCAGCAGATTTAAGATGCACGTGTTACATCATGACTCAGCAGATTTAAGATGCATGTGTTACATCATGACTCAGCAGATTTAAGATGCATGTGTTACATCATGACTCAGCAGATTTAAGATGCATGTGTTACATCATGACTCAGCAGATTTAAGATGCACGTGTTACATCATGACTCAGCAGATTTAAGATGCACGTGTTACATCACGACTCAGCAGATTTAAGATGCACGTGTTACATCATGACTCAGCAGATTTAAGATGCACGTGTTACATCATGACTCAGCAGATTTAAGATGCACGTGTTACATCATGACTCAGCAGATTTAAGATGCACGTGTTACATCATGACAGATTTAAGATGCACGTGTTACATCACGACTCAGCAGATTTAAGATGCACGTGTTACATCATGACTCAGCGGATTTAAGATGCATGTGTTACATCATGACTCAGCGGATTTAAGATGCATGTGTTACATCATGACAGATTTAAGATGCACGTGTTACATCATGACTCAGCAGATTTAAGATGCACGTGTTACATCATGACTCAGCAGAGTTAAGATGCATGTGTTACATCATGACTCAGCAGAGTTAAGATGCATGTGTTACATCATGACTCAGCAGATTTAAGATGCATGTTTTACATCATGACTGAGCAGATTTAAGATGCACGTGTTACATCACGACTCAGCAGATTTAAGATGCACGTGTTACATCATGACTCAGCAGATTTAAGATGCACGTGTTACATCATGACTCAGCAGATTTAAGATGCACGTGTTACATCACGACTCAGCAGATTTAAGATGCACGTGTTACATCATGACTCAGCAGATTTAAGATGCACGTGTTACATCATGACTCAGCAGAGTTAAGATGCATGTGTTACATCATGACAGATTTAAGATGCACGTGTTACATCATGACTCAGCAGATTTAAGATGCACGTGTTACATCATGACTCAGCAGATTTAAGATGCACGTGTTACATCATGACAGATTTAAGATGCACGTGTTACATCATGACTCAGCAGATTTAAGATGCACGTGTTACATCATGACTCAGCAGATTTAAGATGCATGTGTTACATCATGACTCAGCAGATTTAAGAAGCGATTGTTAGATGATGACTCAGCAGATTGCAGCGGTGACATCATCACCAGTGGACTCACCCCTCCCCTCTGAGCGTCCACATGTGTGGCCCGGATATGTTCTGCCAGGTCTGGACTGCAGTGGAACAGCAGCTGACAGTGATCCCAGCAGCACGTGTAGTTCAGGGACTTCCTGCTCGACGGCGTTGAACCGTTTCCAGAACCAGCGCCGCCCGCGTGACCGTTGAGCAAGGCTGGAGTGGAGCGACCGCTGGAGGCCGTGCTGTCCATGTCCATCAGAGTGCTGCTGATACTGGACACAAGAGTTCATCTGGTCACATGACAGGAAGTGTTTGCTGCTCTGGAACAACACTTTCAACAAACATGTATCTCTGAGGAGAAATGATTCAGACGCGTCTTCATCACTGTTGCAGCTGCAGATCAACTCGTGGACCAGAACCTCACGTATGACAAGTTTCAATCAGGAATCGAACCAGCAACTCAACTGAGTCATTTGAGTATCTGTGTGGGCGTCATGTGACTCGCGTGATTCATCATCGAGCGAATGACGGTTGACGCTTGTGACGCTTCACAGAAACTGAGAAACATTAGTCGACTCTGAAGAACAGTCTTTACACACACACACACACACACACACACACACACAAACAAAAAAAAAAAAAACCAAAAAAAAACAAAAAACACACACACACACACACAACACAAACACAACCACAACACAACACAACACCCGTGCGCGCCACCCACACACACACACACACACACACAAACTTTATTGTCCTTTTTTTTTTACTTTATCAACAAATATTTTGAATAATCTTTATTGTCTTTTTTTTTTTAAACTTTATTAACAAATATTTTTTAACAAACTTTATTGTATTTTTTTTAAAAACTTTATTAACAAATATTTTTAACAAACTTTATTGTCCTTTTTTAACAATTTATTATTAACATATTTTTAACAAACTTTATTGTTCTTTATTAACAAATATTTTGAACAAACTTTATTGTCCTTTATTTTTAAACTTTATTGACAAATATTTTGAACAAACTTTATTTTCCTTTTTTTAAACTTTATTGACAAATATTTTGAACAAACTTTATTGTCCTTTTTTTTAACTTTATAAACAAATATTCTGAACACACACACACACACACACCCACACCCGTGGGCCCCCCCCACACCCCCACCCACACCCCCCCCCCACACACACACACACACACACGTGCGCGCACCCACACACACACACACACACACAAACTTTATTGTCCTTTTTTTTTTACTTTATCAACAAATATTTTGAATAATCTTTATTGTCTTTTTTTTTAAAAACTTTATTAACAAATATTTTGAACAAACTTTATTGTCTTTTTTTTTAAACTTTATTAACAAATATTTTTAACAAACTTTATTGTATTTTTTTTTAAAACTTTATTAACAAATATTTTTAACAAACTTTATTGTTCTTTATTAACAAATATTTTGAACAAACTTTATTGTCCTTTATTTTTAAACTTTATTGACAAATATTTTGAACAAACTTTATTTTCCTTTTTTTAAACTTTATTGACAAATATTTTGAACAAACTTTATTGTCCTTTTTTTACTTTATAAACAAATATTTTGAACAAACTTTGTCTTTTTTTTTAAACTTTATTAACAAATATTTTGAACAAACTTTATTGTCTTTTTTAAAAAACTTTATTAACAAATATTTTGAACAAACTTTATTGTCCTTTATTAATAAATATTTTGAACAAACTTTATTGTCCTTTTTTTATTACTTTTATTTACAAATATTTTGAACAACATTTATTTTCCTTTTTTTTAAACTTTATTAACAAATATTTTGAACAAACTTTATTGTCCTTTATTTACAAATATTTTGAACAAAATGTATTTTCCTTTTTTTTATTACTTTTATTTACAAATATTTTGAACAAAATGTATTTTCCTTTTTTATTAATAAATATTTTATACAAATATTTTGAACAAACTTTATTGTCCTGTTTTTATTACTTTTATTTACAAATATTTTGAACAAAATGTATTTTCCTTTTTTTTATTACTTTATTTACAAATATTTTGAACGAACTTTATTGTCCTTTTTTTACTTTATTAACAAATATTTGGAACAACCTTTATTTATATCCAACTATCAAGAATAAAGAAATGTTTTAACTAAACCTCACTACATGATATCAAGGGTTGCTAGTTGGACTCCAGACCCTCACCTGTCCTCCGAGTCCATCCTGCTCAAGGGCTCCCCGTCAGAGGACGTGATCTCCAGACTGGCTCGTCTCTTGACTCCGGCTTTCTTTGTGGGTCCCGCGGGCGGCGATGAGGATCCGCTCCCCTCGTCTCTTTGTTCTGGGCTCAGAACCCTGGATCCCTCCTGCGCGGACTCGGTTCCGCTCGCCAGACTGCCCTGGACCGGACTCTTGCCGGACCCGTCCCCGCCGGGCCCGTCCTGGTTCGTCGAGGCGGGCTCCCGGCGCTCGCTCGCCTCCATGTTGTCGTGGCCCGGGTCCTGTTCGGGGTCCTGTTCGGGGTCCTGTTCGGGGTCCGGCCCGGCCTGCGCTCCAGGACCGGCTCCCGCCGCGGACCCGCTGGACTCGAGCCTGGGTTCGGATCCTTGTTCCGATCCCTCGCTGCTGGTCTGAGCCATGACTGGACGTGTTTTCTAGACTCAAAGTTACCTCCAGACCTTCTTCCTCTTCCTCCTCTTCCTCCTCCTCTCACCCTCTTCCTCACAGCAGGGGTGAGCGCTGACGTCACGGCCCCGCATGGCCGAAGATCGTCTCTTCCCCACAAGGACTCGCTCGGCAGCCACTCCAGCCTTCAAGGTTTACGATCTTTGTCGCAACGAACGACATCGGTTTGTAAACAACGTCGACGTTATTTGTTTGTTTTCATGTAAAAGTTGCTTCTTCACGAGATCACGTGACGCAACAAACAACGAAGGAGAGAAGACGAGCTTTAGGAAGTGAAGGTTCGTGTAGTGACTCATCCTCGCAGCGACAGACGATCTCTGTCATTGTGGCCTCGCAGCTCCACGTGTTCCGACAAACAGAAAAATGATCCGAGGAGAAAAAAAGAAAAAAGTGCTGAAAAGACAAAAATGATGAAAATACTGGAGTGTCGTTGATGTCGCTGCAGCTTCACGACCAGAAGGAGAACTTTTGACCAGATTTGAACGCGTTTTTGTGACGGAAACACTTGTTGATCTGGAACAACATGGAGGTTTATTGTGGGGGTCCAGACCTGAGGGGGTCCAGACCTGAGGGGGTCCAGACCTGAGGGGGTCCAAGGTTCTGCTCACAGTGAGCACCAGGATTTAAGACCTTATTCTTCTTTATTATTATTATTATTATTATTTAACTCTTTGTGGAGGAATATTTGACCAGAATTCACTTTATTTTCACTCAGGTTTGAAAGTGAACGTGATTTTATCAGACAAATGTTCACGTGATTCTTAAAGATACTTCATTGTTGTGTTTAAACTCAATTAAAATAGAAAAAAAAACACAAGACTGTGTTTCAGTGAAGTATTAAAACTTTGTTTCCTTCAGAGTCAAACTATTTGATTCCACAAACAAATCTCTTGTACAAAAGACAAAAACATGCACAAGTTTACAATAAAACTAATAATTTTGTATTCGATACTTCAATCAATACTTCAATCAATACCTAAACATTTTAACTGATCAATGATTCAGTAGAAAAGTGAATAAATGTTTAAACTTTAAAGTGAATTTAACGTAACAAAACAAATTCTGTACAGCAAATAAAACATCAACATGTGTCTTAATAAGAGTATTTATTATTTTACTCATTTGGTGAGAAATATTTTACCAGAATTATTTTTTTCTCCGGAAAGAAAATCTTTTATTTATGATTAAATTCCGACAAACCCTTGAAACACGTGTTCGTGTAGTTTATCAAATCAATAACAAGTAGTTAGAAAGTATATTAAAAGTACATTACAAATGATGTATTTATAAATAGATATTTTCATATTTTGTCCAATACTTTGTCCTTGAACCCAATACTTATGTAGAAAGAGTGATTTCTGCGGTGAAACAAACACAAGAAACTTCTTAAGAACTTCTTAAGAACATCGACATTTATTCCACATGATATAAAACAGATGAATATGAACGTTTGCATATTGATTCTAATAATATTAATAATAAGCTCTTAATATATTCACTCTTTTTTTTCAGTGTGTACATAAATTACTCTAAGTCTTTTCTTTTGTACAGTTTATACAACTTATTTTTTCTGGGAGATCAAAGTCCTTATTGCTTCGTACGTGTGCTGTTGCTCCTCCTGACCGTCGCGCCTCCTCCTCCTCCTCCTGACCGTCGCGCCTCCTCCTCTTCTCCTCCTGACCGTCGCGCCTCCTCCTGACCGTCGTGTAAATAAAAACTAGAAAAACATTCACGTACGTTTGTGTCGCAAACATAAATAATCACAGCGTCTGCAAAGAGTGTGAACTCGTGTTCAAACATGGAGGAGCAGCATGAAGTGGTGGAGGTTCTCCTTCTCCTCCTCCTCCTTCCTCCTCCTCCTCACTTCTCCGATGAAGAGGAGCAGATGGATGAGGAGTAGCATGAAGTGGTGGAGGTTCTCCTTCTCCTCCTCCTCCTTCCTCCGATGAAGAGGAGCAGACGGATGAGGAGTAGCATGAAGTGGTGGAGGTTCTTCTCCTCCTCCTCCTCCTCCTCACTCGTCAGATGAAGAGGAGCAGACGGAGGAGGAGCAGCATGAAGTGGAGGAGGTTCTTCTCCTCCTCCTCACTCGTCAGATGAAGAGGAGCAGACGGAGGAGGAGCAGCATGAAGTGGAGGAGGTTCTTCTCCTCCTCCTCCTCCGATGACGAGGAGCAGACGGAGGAGGAGGAGCATGAAGTGGAGGAGGTTCTTCTCTTCCTCCTCATGGGAGAGGAGGAGGAGAGATGAAGTGGAGGAGGTCTCCTCCTCCCTCCTCCTCCGATGACGAGGAGCAGACGGAGGAGGAGCAGCATGAAGTGGAGGAGGTTCTCCTCCTCCGATGACGAGGAGCAGACGGAGGAGGAGGAGCAGGCGACGGCCGTGGTTAAGAAAATACTGGTGGTCACTTGAGGAGAGTAAAGCACTGCATGTGTTCTGGTGGATTCACGACTGTACATCTACACCTGGACACACCTGGACACACCTGGACACACCTGGACACACCTGTCGACAGCGGCGTCTGGTCCAGTCGTCAGGGATGCAAACGTTTCTATAGCAACACGTGTTGATGGAAGCGACAAACGCTGCGTCGGAGGTTTGGATTCTCGCCAGAATCGTTCAAGATCTTTTAACTATTTGTCGTTTTACAACTTTTTGTTCATTCGTTCATCGTCTGTGTTGATACAAGTATGTATAGTGATAGTGTAGTAACAAGTATATATGTGTAGTATTGTCCAGTACTTGACTCTGGTGTTGTGATAGTGTAGTAACAAGTATATATGTGTAGTATTGTCCAGTACTTGACTCTGGTGTTGTGATAGTGTAGTAACAAGTATATATGTGTAGTATTGTCCAGTACTTGACTCTGGTGTTGTGATAGTGTAGTAACAAGTATATATGTGTAGTATTGTCCAGTACTTGACTCTGGTGTTGTGATAGTGTAGTAACAAGTATATATGTGTAGTATTGTCCAGTACTTGACTCTGGTGTTGTGATAGTGTAGTAACAAGTATATATGTGTAGTATTGTCCAGTACTTGACTCTGGTGTTGTGATAGTGTAGTAACAAGTATATATGTGTAGTATTGTCCAGTACTTGACTCTGGTGTTGTGATAGTGTAGTAACAAGTATATATGTGTAGTATTGTCCAGTACTTGACTCTGGTGTTGTGATAGTGTAGTAACAAGTATATATGTGTAGTATTGTCCAGTACTTGACTCTGGTGTTGTGATAGTGTAGTAACAAGTATATATGTGTAGTATTGTCCAGTACTTGACTCTGGTGTTGTGATAGTGTAGTAACAAGTATATATGTGTAGTATTGTCCAGTACTTGACTCTGGTGTTGTGATAGTGTAGTAACAATGTGTGTAGTATTGTCTAGTACTTGACTCTGGTGTTGTGATAGTGTAGTAACAAGTATATATGTGTAGTATTGTCCAGTACTTGACTCTGGTGTTGTGATAGTGTAGTAACAAGTATATATGTGTAGTATTGTCCAGTACTTGACTCTGGTGTTGTGATAGTGTAGTAACAAGTATTATTACTTGACTTGGTGTTGTGATAGTTGTAACAAGTATATTGTGTAGTATTGTCCAGTACTTGACTCTGGTGTTGTGATAGTGTAGTAAAAGTATATATTGTAGTATTTCAGTACTTGACTCTGGTGTTGTGATAGTGTAGTAACAAGTATATATGTGTAGTATTGTCCAGTACTTGACTCTGGTGTTGTAGTATTTACAGACCACATGACTCTTGACGAAGTCGTAACTGCTTTCATTTGTTGAATCAATGTATCCTCTCGTCCTCAGTCATCATTCTTCCTTTAGCTGTGGAGGATGTAATGACTGCTGCCATCTAGAGGCCGGAAGTTAGTCATCCTCCTGAGACTCAGTGTAGAGCTGTAGCTCCGTCACTAGTTACTGGACGACGATCAAATCACTCTGGCAGGGGAATGTTTGCTGGATCAGCAGACGATGAACGAAGCTAAACAAACGACTGTAGTTAAAAGATCCTGACTCTGTACGTCTCTGGAGTCTCCTCCGGGTGGACGCGCTCCTCCGGTGCTCCCCCTGGTGGTCATGTAACAGTAGTGTCATGTTGTAAACGCAGGAAGACGCTGGTAGAACTGCTACAGTCGCTCTACAGGACGCCGCCGCCGCCGCCGCTCACGTGTCGTTGCTCAGCATCGTCAGCGTCTGCGCTGCAGGAGACACAGCTGTTAGCTTCCAGCTAATATGTTAGCTCCATGCTTACATGTTGGTTACACGCTAACACATCAGCTCCACACTAACACGTTAGCTGCATGCTAAAGTACTTTAGCATGCAGCTAACGTGTTACCATGCAGCTAATATGTTAGTGTGGAGCTAATATATAAATGTGCAGCTAATATTTTAACATTAAGCTAATATGTTAGCTCCATGCTTACATGTTAGTTACACATTAATGCATTAGCTCCAAACAAACACATTAGCTGCATGCTAACACATGAGCATGCAGCTAAAGTGTTACCATGCAGCTAACATGTTAGCATGGAGCTAATATATAAATGTGCAGCTAATATGTGAGAATGGAGCTAACATATTAGTGTGCATGCTAACACATTAACTCCACACTAGCACATTAGCTCACACTAACACATTAGTTGCATGCTAATATGTTAGCTCTATGCTAATAATTCAATTATTCATACATTTAAAGGTTGAGCTTTTTATTTATTTCATAAAAAGTCACGGTAAAATGAATGATTTATTGTTTTTACATTTATACTTTGATATTCTGTTGTTCGATCGAGTAGTACTTCTATATCAAATTTAGAAAATGTATTTTTAAATATTTGGAATCAAAATCATTCATTTTGAAAACATTCGATTTTTTAAAATTAAATTATTCAATAAAATGATAACATTTAATTATTAAAAATATATATATTTATAAAATACTTTGAACATTAACTTACGCGTCAACAAGTTGTTGTTGTTGTGTTTCTGG
>JACEEU010000686.1:33410504-33463004 GCA_016630915.1 Callionymus lyra
TAAGTATTTATTAAGTATATATGTGCTCAGAGACTTTTATTTGTACTTGTAAATGTAAGTATTTATTAAGTATATATGTGCTCAGAGACTTTTATTTGTACTTGTAAATGTAAGTATTTATTAAGTATATATGTGTTCAGAGACTTTTATTTGTACTTGTAAATGTAAGTATTTATTAAGTATATATGTGCTCAGAGACTTTTATTTGTACTTGTAAATGTAAGTATTTATTAAGTATATATGTGTTCAGAGACTTTTATTTGTACTTGTAAATGTAAGTATTTATTAAGTATATATGTGCTCAGAGACTTTTATTTGTACTTGTAAATGTAAGTATTTATTAAGTATATATGTGCTCAGAGACTTTTATTTGTACTTGTAAAAGTAAGTATTTATTAAGTATATATGTGTTCAGAGACTTTTATTTTTACTTGTAAATGTAAGTATTTATTAAGTATATATGTGTTCAGAGACTTTTATTTGTACTTGTAAATGTAAGTATTTATTAAGTATATATGTGCTCAGAGACTTTTATTTGTACTTGTAAATGTAAGTATTTATTAAGTATATATGTGCTCAGAGACTTTTATTTGTACTTGTAAATGTAAGTATTTATTAAGTATATATGTGCTCAGAGACTTTTATTTGTACTTGTAAATGTAAGTATTTATTAAGTATATATGTGCTCAGAGACTTTTATTTGTACTTGTAAATGTAAGTATTTATTAAGTATATATGTGCTCAGAGACTTTTATTTGTATTTGTAAATTAAGTATTTATAAGTATTATAAATATGTGCTCAGAGACTTTTATTTGTACTTGTAAATGTAAGTATTTATTAAGTATATATGTGCTCAGAGACTTTTATTTGTACTTGTAAATGTAAGTATTTATTAAGTATATATGTGCTCAGAGACTTTTATTTGTACTTGTAAATGTAAGTATTTATTAAGTATATATGTGTTCAGAGACTTTTATTTGTACTTGTAAATGTAAGTATTTATTAAGTATATATGTGTTCAGAGACTTTTATTTGTACTTGTAAATGTAAGTATTTATTAAGTATATATGTGTTCAGAGACTTTTATTTGTACTTGTAAATGTAAGTATTTATTAAGTATATATGTGTTCAGAGACTTTTATTTGTACTTGTAAATGTAAGTATTTATTAAGTATATATGTGCTCAGAGACTTTTATTTGTACTTGTAAATGTAAGTATTTATTAAGTATATATGTGCTCAGAGACTTTTATTTGTACTTGTAAATGTAAGTATTTATTAAGTATATATGTGCTCAGAGACTTTTATTTGTACTTGTAAATGTAAGTATTTATTAAGTATATATGTGCTCAGAGACTTTTATTTGTACTTGTAAATGTAAGTATTTATTAAGTATATATGTGCTCAGAGACTTTTATTTGTACTTGTAAATGTAAGTATTTATTAAGTATATATGTGTTCAGAGACTTTTATTTGTACTTGTAAATGTAAGTATTTATTAAGTATATATGTGCTCAGAGACTTTTATTTGTACTTGTAAATGTAAGTATTTATTAAGTATATATGTGCTCAGAGACTTTTATTTGTACTTGTAAATGTAAGTATTTATTAAGTATATATGTGCTCAGAGACTTTTATTTGTACTTGTAAATGTAAGTATTTATTAAGTATATATGTGCTCAGAGACTTTTATTTGTACTTGTAAATGTAAGTATTTATTAAGTATATATGTGTTCAGAGACTTTTATTTGTACTTGTAAATGTAAGTATTTATTAAGTATATATGTGCTCAGAGACTTTTATTTGTACTTGTAAATGTAAGTATTTATTAAGTATATATGTGCTCAGAGACTTTTATTTGTACTTGTAAATGTAAGTATTTATTAAGTATATATGTGCTCAGAGACTTTTATTTGTACTTGTAAATGTAAGTATTTATTAAGTATATATGTGCTCAGAGACTTTTATTTGTACTTGTAAATGTAAGTATTTATTAAGTATATATGTGCTCAGAGACTTTTATTTGTACTTGTAAATGTAAGTATTTATTAAGTATATATGTGTTCAGAGACTTTTATTTGTACTTGTAAATGTAAGTATTTATTAAGTATATATGTGTTCAGAGACTTTTATTTGTACTTGTAAATGTAAGTATTTATTAAGTAAATGTAATATTTATAATATATATATGTGTCAGAGACTTTTATTTGTACTTGTAAATGTAAGTATTTATTAAGTATATATGTGCTCAGAGACTTTTATTTGTACTTGTAAATGTAAGTATTTATTAGTATTTATTAAGTATATATGTGCTCAGAGACTTTTATTTGTACTTGTAAATGTAAGTATTTATTAAGTATATATGTGCTCAGAGACTTTTATTTGTACTTGTAAATGTAAGTATTTATTAAGTATATATGTGCGTCAGAGACTTTTATTTGTACTTGTAAATGTAAGTATTTATTAAGTATATATGTGTTCAGAGACTTTTATTTGTACTTGTAAATGTAAGTATTTATTAAGTATATATGTGCTCAGAGACTTTTATTTGTACTTGTAAATGTAAGTATTTATTAAGTATATATGTGCAGAGACTTTTATTTGTACTTGTAAATGTAAGTATTTATTAAGTATATATGTGCTCAGAGACTTTTATTTGTACTTGTAAATGTAAGTATTTATTAAGTATATGTGTAGAGACTATTTATTACTTGTAAATGTAAGTATATTAAGTTGTGCTCAGAGACTTTTATTTGTACTTGTAAATGTAAGTATTTATTAAGTATATATGTGCTCAGAGACTTTTATTTGTACTTGTAAATGTAAGTATTTATTAAGTATATATGTGCTCAGAGACTTTTATTTGTACTTGTAAATGTAAGTATTTATTAAGTATATATGTGTTCAGAGACTTTTATTTGTACTTGTAAATGTAAGTATTTATTAAGTATATATGTGTTCAGAGACTTTTATTTGTACTTGTAAATGTAAGTATTTATTAAGTATATATGTGTTCAGAGACTTTTATTTGTACTTGTAAATGTAATGTATTTATTAAGTATATATGTGCTCAGAGACTTTTATTTGTACTTGTAAATGTAAGTATTTATTAAGTATATATGTGTTCAGAGACTTTTATTTGTACTTGTAAATGTAAGTATTTATTAAGTATATATGTGCTCAGAGACTTAAACTTATTTGTACTTGTAAATGTAAGTATTTATTAAGTATATATGTGTTCAGAGACTTTTATTTGTACTTGTAAATGTAAGTATTTATTAAGTATATATGTGTTCAGAGACTTTTATTTGTACTTGTAAATGTAAGTATTTATTAAGTATATATGTGCTCAGAGACTTTTATTTGTACTTGTAAATGTAAGTATTTATTAAGTATATATGTGCTCAGAGACTTTTATTTGTACTTGTAAATGTAAGTATTTATTAAGTATATATGTGCTCAGAGACTTTTATTTGTACTTGTAAATGTAAGTATTTATTAAGTATATATGTGCTCAGAGACTTTTATTTGTACTTGTAAATGTAAGTATTTATTAAGTATATATGTGCTCAGAGACTTTTATTTGTACTTGTAAATGTAAGTATTTATTAAGTATATATGTGCTCAGAGACTTTTATTTGTACTTGTAAATGTAAGTATTTATTAAGTATATATGTGCTCAGAGACTTTTATTTGTACTTGTAAATGTAAGTATTTATTAAGTATATATGTGTTCAGAGACTTTTATTTGTACTTGTAAATGTAAGTATTTATTAAGTATATATGTGTTCAGAGACTTTTATTTGTACTTGTAAATGTAAGTATTTATTAAGTATATATGTGCTCAGAGACTTTTATTTGTACTTGTAAATGTAAGTATTTATTAAGTATATATGTGCTCAGAGACTTTTATTTGTACTTGTAAATGTAAGTATTTATTAAGTATATATGTGCTCAGAGACTTTTATTTGTACTTGTAAATGTAAGTATTTATTAAGTATATATGTGCTCAGAGACTTTTATTTGTACTTGTAAATGTAAGTATTTATTAAGTATATATGTGTTCAGAGACTTTTATTTGTACTTGTAAATGTAAGTATTTATTAAGTATATATGTGCTCAGAGACTTTTATTTGTACTTGTAAATGTAAGTATTTATTAAGTATATATGTGCTCAGAGACTTTTATTTGTACTTGTAAATGTAAGTATTTATTAAGTATATATGTGCTCAGAGACTTTTATTTGTACTTGTAAATGTAAGTATTTATTAAGTATATATGTGCTCAGAGACTCACAGACTTGACCTCCGTCTTCTTGCTCTTCCTCAGCGTGACGTAGGAGGCGATGGTCGTGGACTCGGGTCGGTTCTTGGGAGACTTGGTTCTGGGCGGGACGATGCCGACCGGGTACGGCGGCGCCGCTGCTGGACAGAGACGTCTTCAGGGACGGAAGACAAACTGGACGAGGAGGAGGAAGGAAGTCAAACCTTTGGAGGAGACGCCTCTGTGAGCCTCGCCGGCGTCCATCTTGTCTTCGCCGGTGACCTCGTCCACCTCCTCCTTCACCGTGGTGAGTTCAGGCTCGCTCTTGTAGAGTCGGTAATCTGGAGCCTGCTGTGAGGAGGTGTACTTTGAGTTATATATATATATATATATATATATATATATATACATTATACGTCGATGGACATTTTAAATGTTGACACTTGGATTTATTTCACTGAAATGTTTTTAAACAATTTGATTATATTATTTCTTTATTGATTTATTTGTTAATGATTGCATTAAAAAATAGGTTTTAAAGTTTGATAATGTAATCCATAAAAATGAATTACATTGAATTATTATTATTATTTTTTAATAGTTAAATTAAAAATAATAATTAATAAATTAATTTAATTTACTCATAGAGTTTAATATTCGTATTCAAATAATTAAAACATTTCGTATCTAAACTCAATATTTTAAATTCAATATATAAATGTTGATATAATAAGAGTCTCCAGACTAAAGCAACAGAGCTCAGAGCTAATGGATCAAACTTTCATCCAATCATACGACGCACAGACGGTCATGTGACGACGTAGAAGCTCACGATCAAGTCGCTCGGTGATCTGTTGCTTTTGTCTGCTGACACTTTATATTTTAAATTGAATTTAAAACTGTATTGAACTCAGAGACGTCATTTTTTAACGATTGTAATTATAATATCAAATTAAATTGAATTATTTTTTATATTTCAACTATAAAAATGTAAATATAGAAATGATTATAACAATAAAAATCCTTTAAAAGCAACCATTCAATGAATAAATCCAAGTGTGGCGTGGAAGTGTTAATGACATGCGTCAACACAAGGGGGCGCCAGACACGAGCGAGGGGTCCCACGATGGAGGTGAGAAAACGATGGATGTCGTGGGATGTTTGACGACAAAAACCGTCGCCGTGACGACGGTTCTTACGCTGTGCGCTCCGTTACGAGGGCCCGGCTTACGGTCCGGCGCCGCTCGCCCGCCCGGGCCGGCGTGGTGGTGGGGGGGCACTACGGGGGGGCGCTCTGCCGTGTAGTAGTACTGGGGGAGGGGCGGGCGGGGGGGCACCTCGGTGGGAGGAGCCAGAGACGTCGCTGTCTGTTGACAGCAACAACAAGTCTTCTTAACGCCACAGGGGGCGACGCTGAGCACGTGACCCTTGACCCTCAGACACAAACGCGACCATGTCAGGACGTCTCACCTCGTTCTTCTGCTGGCTGGACAGAGGTTTGGATCCAGGAAGACCTGGACACACAAACATGAGCTGAACGACACATACACAAGACGTGTGCGTTACTATGGTAACGGCACTCACTGTTGTCCGAGCTCCGCTGAGGTTTGTTTTTACTCAGAGCCTCCATCACGTCCTGGATCCTCCACAACTCCTTCTGGATCTGGATGTGCTGCTGACTGGGAGGCTCCGTCTGACACACCAGGAGCATTAGTGTGTGTGTGTGAGTGTGTGTTAGTGTGTGTGTGTTGTCAGGGAATTTGTGTGTCATTTTCTGTGCAAGTGACAGTGTGATTGTTGTGTGTGTGAATGTGTAAATGTGTGTGAGGGAGAAAGAGCATGTGTGTGTATTACGTGAATGTGTAGATGTGTGTGTGCATTGATTAGTGTGTGTGTTTATGTGTGTGAATTATGTGTGTGTGCATGTGTATGTTTGTAAGAGTCCATTGTGTTTGTATAAATGTGTGTATCAGTGTGGGTAAATCCACAAGTTAGTGTGCATGTGTGGGTATGCATGTTTGTGAATGTGTGCATAAATGTATGTGTGTGTATATTATTGTGTTTGTGTGTATATGTGTGTTTGAGTTCATTGCTTGAATGTTTTTATCTGTAAATATTTGTGTAAATGTGAGTGTTTGTGTTTATATCTCCGTCTGTGTATATCTAAGTGTGTATATATATGTAAGTGTTTGTGTTTAAGTCTGCGTGTATATGTGTGTTTGTATATATACGTGAGAGTTTGTGTTTATATCTGTGTGTTTGTATATCTAAGTGTGTGTTTGTGAGTCAGTGTCTATACGTGTGTTTGTATATATACGTGAGTGTTTGTGTTTATAAGTATGTGTGTGTTTGAGTCTGTGTTTATATGTACGTGTTTGTGAGTCTGTGTGTATGTGTTTGTGAGTCTATGTGTATATATTGTGTTAATATCTCTGTGTGTGTACGTGAGTCTGTGTGTATATGTACATGTGTGTTTGTGAGTCTGTGTGTATATGTCTGTGTGTATATGTCTGTTTGTGAGTCTGTGTTTGTGAGTCTGTGTGTATATGTCTGTGTGTATATGTCTGTTTGTGAGTCTGTGTTTGTGAGTCTGTGTGTGTTTGTGTGTGTGTGAAATATACCTGAGGACTTCCCAGAGCCTCCAGTTGTTCCAGGAGGTCGGACTTTGCGAGAGAAACGTCAGTTTCCAGGCGATCGTAGTCGATCCAGGATCTTTCCAGCTCCTGACACACAACACAACATTAGTGTGTGTCACTCACCGTGCTGACACACACATCACAACAAGAGTGTGTAGTTTCTAGTGTGTATCACTCACCGTGCTGACACACACAACACAACAAGAGTGTGTAGTTTCTAGTGTGTATCACTCACCGTGCTGACACACACATCACAACACGAGTGTGTAGTTTCTAGTGTGTATCACTCACCGTGCTGACACACACAACACAACAAGAGTGTGTAGTTTCTAGTGTGTATCACTCACCGTGCTGACACACACAACACAACAAGAGTGTGTAGTTTCTAGTGTGTATCACTCACTGTGCTGACACACACAACACAACAAGAGTGTGTAGTTTCTAGTGTATCACTCACAGTGCTGACACACACATCACAACACGAGTGTGTAGTTTCTAGTGTGTATCACTCACCGCCACATCACAACACGAGTGTGTAGTTTCTAGTGTGTATCACTCACCGTGCTGACACACACATCACAACACGAGTGTGTAGTTTCTAGTGTGTATCACTCACCGTGCTGACACACACATCACAACACGAGTGTGTAGTTTCTAGTGTGTATCACTCACCATGCTGACACACACAACACAACACGAGTGTGCAGTTTCTAGTGTGTATCACTCACAGTGCTGACACACACATCACAACAAGAGTGTGTAGTTTCTAGTGTGTATCACTCACCGTGCTGACACACACATCACAACAAGAGTGTGTAGTTTCTAGTGTGTATCACTCACCGTGCTGACACACACAACACAACACGAGTGTGCAGTTTCTAGTGTGTATCACTCACAGTGCTGACACACACATCACAACAAGAGTGTGTAGTTTCTAGTGTGTATCACTCACTGTGCTGACACACACAACACAACACGAGTGTGTAGTTTCTAGTGTGTATCACTCAACGTGCTGACACACACAACACACAAGAGTGTGTAGTTTCTAGTGCACTCACAGTGCTGACACACACAACA
Source organism: Callionymus lyra (assembly GCA_016630915.1). Lineage (NCBI taxonomy): Eukaryota > Metazoa > Chordata > Actinopteri > Syngnathiformes > Callionymidae > Callionymus > Callionymus lyra. Next base: position 33,418,481 of record JACEEU010000686.1, read on the forward strand.
CAACAAGAGTGTGTAGTTTCTAGTGTGTATCACTCACAGTGCTGACACACACAACACAACAAGAGTGTGTAGTTTCTAGTGTGTATCACTCACAGTGCTGACACACACATCACAACACGAGTGTGTAGTTTCTAGTGTGTATCACTCACCGTGCTGACACACACATCACAACACGAGTGTGTAGTTTCTAGTGTGTATCACTCACCGTGCTGACACACACATCATAACACGAGTGTGTAGTTTCTAGTGTGTATCACTCACAGTGCTGACACACACATCACAACACGAGTGTGTAGTTTCTAGTGTGTATCACTCACCGTGCTGACACACACATCACAACACGAGTGTGTAGTTTCTAGTGTATATCACTCACAGTGCTGACACACACATCACAACACGAGTGTGTAGTTTCTAGTGTGTATCACTCACAGTGCTGACACACACATCACAACACGAGTGTGTAGTTTCTAGTGTGTATCACTCACCGTGCTGACACACACATCACAACAGAGTGTGTAGTTTCTAGTGTATATCACTCACAGTGCTGACACACACATCACAACAAGAGTGAGTAGTTTCTAGTGTGTATCACTCACCGTGCTGACACACACATCACAACACGAGTGTGTAGTTTCTAGTGTATATCACTCACAGTGCTGACACACACATCACAACAAGAGTGAGTAGTTTCTAGTGTGTATCACTCACCGTGCTGACACACACATCACAACACGAGTGTGTAGTTTCTAGTGTGTATCACTCACCGTGCTGACACACACATCACAACACGAGTGTGTAGTTTCTAGTGTATATCACTCACAGTGCTGACACACACATCACAACAAGAGTGAGAGTTTCTAGTGTTATCACTCACCGTGCTGACACACACATCACAACACGAGTGTGAGTTTTAGTGTTATCACTCACCGTGCTGACACACACATCACAACACGAGTGTGTAGTTTCTAGTGTGTATCACTCACCGTGCTGACACACACATCACAACAAGAGTGAGTAGTTTCTAGTGTGTATCACTCACCGTGCTGACACACACATCACAACAAGAGTGAGTAGTTTCTAGTGTGTATCACTCACCGTGCTGACACACACATCACAACACGAGTGTGTAGTTTCTAGTGTATATCACTCACAGTGCTGACACACACATCACAACAAGAGTGAGTAGTTTCTAGTGTGTATCACTCACCGTGCTGACACACACATCACAACACGAGTGTGTAGTTTCTAGTGTGTATCACTCACCGTGCTGACACACACTCACAAACGAGTGTGTAGTTTCTAGTGTGTATCACTCACCGTGCTGACACACACATCACAACAAGAGTGAGTAGTTTCTAGTGTGTATCACTCACCGTGCTGACACACACATCACAAGAGTGAGTAGTTTCTAGTGTGTATCACTCACCGTGCTGACACACACATCACAACCGAGTGTGTAGTTTCTAGTGTATATCACTCACAGTGCTGACACACACATCACAACACGAGTGTGTAGTTTCTAGTGTGTATCACTCACCGTGCTGACACACACATCACAACAAGAGTGAGTAGTTTCTAGTGTATCACTCACAGTGCTGACACAACAACACAACAAGAGTGTGTAGTTCTAGTATCACTCACAGTGCTGACACACACATCACAACACGAGTGTGTAGTTTCTAGTGTTATCACTCACCGTGCTGACACACACATCACAACACGGTGTGTATTTCTAGTGTTATCACTCACCGTGCTGACACACACATCACAACAAGAGTGAGTAGTTTCTAGTGTATCACTCACAGTGCTGACACACACATCACAACAAGAGGTGTAGTTTCTAGTTGTATACTCACGTGCTGACACACACATCACAACAAGAGTGAGTCGTTTCTAGTGTATCACTCACAGTGCTGACACACACAACACAACAAGAGTGTGTAGTTTCTAGTGTATCACTCACAGTGCTGACACACACATCACAACACGAGTGGTAGTTTCTAGTGTGTATCACTCACCGTGCTGACACACACATCACAAACGAGTGTGTAGTTTCTAGTGTGTATCACTCACCGTGTGACACACACATCACACAGAGGTTAGTTTCTAGTTTATCACTCACCATGCTGACACACACAACACAACACGAGTGTGCAGTTTCTAGTGATACTCACAGTGTGACACACACATCACAACAAGAGAGTTTCTAGTGTATCACTCACCGTGCTGACACACACATCACAACAAGAGTTGTAGTTTCTAGTGTGTATCACTCACCGTGCTGACACACACAACACAACACGAGTGTGCAGTTTCTAGTGTGATCACTCACAGTGCTGACACACACATCACAACAAGAGTGTGTAGTTTCTAGTGTTATCACTCACCGTGCTGACACACACAACACAACAAGAGTGTGTAGTTTCTAGTGTGTATCACTCACTGTGCTGACACACACAACACAACAAGAGTGTGTAGTTTCTAGTGTATCACTCACAGTGCTGACACACACACACAACACGAGTGTGTAGTTTCTAGTGTGTATCACTCACCGTGTGACACACATCACAACACGAGTGGTAGTTTCTAGTGTGTATCACTCACCGTGCTGACACACACATCACAAACGAGTGTGTAGTTTCTAGTGTGTATCACTCACCGTGCTGACACACACATCACAACAAGAGTGTGTAGTTTCTAGTGTGTATCACTCACCATGCTGACACACACAACACAACGAGTGGCGTTTCTAGTGTGTATCACTCACAGTGCTGACACACACATCACAACAAGAGTGTGTAGTTTCTAGGTGTATCACTCACCGTGCTGACACACACATCACAACAAGAGTGAGTTTTAGTGTGTATCACTCACCGTGCTGACACACACAACACAACACGAGTGTGCAGTTTCTAGTGTGTATCACTCACAGTGCTGACACACACATCACAACAAGAGTGTGTAGTTTCTAGTGTGTATCACTCACCGTGCTGACACACACATCACAACACGAGTGTGTAGTTTCTAGTGTGTATCACTCACAGTGCTGACACACACATCACAACAAGAGTGTTAGTTTCTAGTGTGTATCACTCACCGTGCTGACACACACATCACAACACGAGTGTGTAGTTTCTAGTGTGTATCACTCACAGTGCTGACACACACATCACAACACGAGTGTGTAGTTTCTAGTGTGTATCACTCACAGTGCTGACACACACAACACAACACGAGTGTGTAGTTTCTAGTGTGTATCACTCACAGTGCTGACACACACATCACAACACGAGTGTGTAGTTTCTAGTGTGTATCACTACAGTGCTGACACACACAACACAACAAGAGTGTGTAGTTTCTAGTGTGTATCACTCACAGTGCTGACACACACATCACAACACGAGTGTGTAGTTTCTAGTGTGTATCACTCACCGTGCTGACACACACATCACAACAAGAGTGAGTAGTTTCTAGTGTATCACTCACAGTGCTGACACACACAACACAACAAGAGTGTGTAGTTTCTAGTGTGTATCACTCACAGTGCTGACCCGGCTCAGCTCGCGGCAGGTACTAAGGAGTCCGTTCTGCAGGACGTCTCTCTGCTGGACTAGACTCTGAGCAGCTGCAGAGTCTGAGCTCTGTTCGCTCAGTTCCTGACTGGCCGACAGCAGCGCCGTCTCCAGAGTGTGCTGCAGAGTTACACACATTTAAAAATGTTGAACAATACAAACACAATCATGTCAGACTATATTTTATTGTCAAAAACAAACCTTTTCTCTGTGCAGCTGCTGCAGCTTCTCCTCCAACTGTCGCACACTCTTGTCCTGCTCACACAAGCGGCTCAGTTTGGTCTGAAGACACACAAACATGACCATCATAAACACACACAGATCAACATGACTATCATAAACACACACAGTTCAACATGACTATCATAAACACACACAGTTCAACGTGACCATCATTAACACACTTCAACGTGACTATCATCAACACACACAGTTCAACATGACTATCATAAACACACACAGCTCAACACGACTATCATAAACACACACAGTTCAACGTGACTATCATCAACACACAGTTTAACGTGACTATCATAAACACACACAGTTCAACATGACTATCATCAACACACACAGTTCAACATGACTATCATAAACACACACAGTTCAACGTGACTATCATAAACACACACAGTTCAACGTGACTATCATAAACACACACAGTTCAACGTGACTATCATCAACACACACAGTTCAACGCAACTATCATAAAACACACACTTCAACACGACTATCATACACACACACAGTTCAACATGACCATCATTAACACACACACAGTTCAACACGACTATCATAAACACACATAGACAGTTGAATATGACAGTAAACATAATATAAACATGGAACACGATATAAACATGGAACACAATATAAACATGGAACATGATAAAAACATGGAACATGATAAAACATGGAACACGATATAAACATGGAACATGATATAAACATGAAAGATATAAACATGGAACATGATATAAACATGGAACATGATATAAACATGGAACATGATATAAACATGGAACATGATATAAACATGGAACATGATATAAACATGGAACATGATATAAACATGGAACAGTGGAACATGATATAAACATGGAACATGATATAAACATGGAACATGATATAAACATGGAACATGATATAAACATGGAAACATGATATAAACATGGAACATGATAAAAACATGAACACGATATAAACATGGATATAAACATGGAACGAACCCGATATAAACATGGAACATGATATAAACATGGAACACGATATAAACATGGAACATAATATAAACATGGAACATGATATAAACATGGAACATGATATAAACATGGAACATGATATAAACATGGAACATGATATAAACATGGAACATGATATAAACATGGAACATGGAACACGATATAAACATGGAACATGATAAAAACATGGGACACGATATAAACATGGAACACGATATAAACATGGAACATGATATAAACATGGAACACGATATAAACATGGAACATGATATAAACATGGAACATGATAAAAACATGGAACACGATATAAACATGGAACACGATATAAACATGAAATATAAAACATGGAACATGATATAAACATGGAAAATAATAAAAACATGGGACACGATATAAACATGGAACACGATATAAACATGGAACATGATATAAACATGGAACACGATAAAAACATAAACATGGAAGCACGCGATCCGATAAACATGGAAACGATATAAACATGAAAAATCGATAAAACATGGAACACGATATAAACATGGAACATGATATAAACATGGAAAATAATAAAAACATGGAACACGATATAAACATGGAACATGATATAAACATGGAACATGATATAAACATGGAACATGATATAAACATGGAACATGATATAAACATGGAACATGATATAAACATGGAACATGATAAAAACATGGAACACGATATAAACATGGAACATGATATAAACATGGAACATGATATAAACATGGAACATGATAAAAACATGGAACATGATATAAACATGGAACACGATATAAACATGGAACATGATAAAAACATGGAACATGATATAAAACATGGAACACGATATAAACATGGAACACGATAAAAACATGGAACATGATAAAAACATGGAACATGATAAAAACATGGAACATGATATAAACAGGATCAGGACTCACGTCAGTATCGACCTCTTCACTGATCTTCGAGACTGAAACTTCTTTAAATTCCTCTGGACTCTGGACCTGCACACAAGAACAAGAAGTGACCACCAGAGGGCGACACACACCGAGAGGACGAGGCGAGTCTAAACCAAAATAATCTTCCTCGTCCTCCCAGAACATGATTCCAGTGTCAGAGCACCAGGCGTTCATTGTTGCTAGTTCTTCATTTATCTTGTTGTTGTTTATGACAACACGATATATGTTGTTTATGACAACAACAACAATAACAACAACAACAACAACAGGAGGAATCATTCAGAGAAGACGAGTCATGACCATGATCATGCCATGATGTCACAAAACTATCAAAACATGTGACGATATGAAGGACAAATATATGAAATTATAAACAAGTGCACAACAAAACATTTACAACAAAAACAATTATATAAAAAATTGTGCGTGGAAGATGTAAAATAAAGAACACTAAAGTTAAAAACAGATGTAAAATAAAGAACACTAAAGTTAAAAACGGATGTAAAATAAAGAACACTAAAGTTAAAAACAGATGTAAAATAAAGAACACTAAAGTTAAAAACGGATGTAAAATAAAGAACACTAAAGTTAAAAACGGATGTAAAATAAAGGAAACACTAAAGTTAAAAACGGATGTAAAATAAAGAACACTAAAGTTAAAAACGGATGTAAAATAAAGAACACTAAAGTTAAAAACGGATGTAAAATAAAGAACACTAAAGTTAAAAACAAATAAAGAACACTAAAGTTAAAAACGGATGTAAAATAAAGAACACTAAAGTTAAAAACGGATGTAAAATAAAGAACACTAAAGTTAAAAACGGATGTAAAATAAAGAACACTAAAGTTAAAAACGGATGTAAAATAAAGAACACTAAAGTTAAAAACAAATAAAGAACACTAAAGTTAAAAACAGATGTAAAATAAAGAACACTAAAGTTAAAAACAAATAAAGAACACTAAAGTTAAAAACGGATGTAAAATAAAGAACACTAAAGTTAAAAACAGATGTAAAATAAAGAACACTAAAGTTAAAAACAGATGTAAAATAAAGAACACTAAAGTTAAAAACGGATATAAAATAAAGAACACTAAAGTTAAAAACAGATGTAAAATAAAGAACACTAAAGTTAAAAACAGATGTAAAATAAAGAACACTAAAGTTAAAAACGGATGTAAAATAAAGAACACTAAAGTTAAAAACGGATGTAAAATAAAGAACACTAAAGTTAAAAACGGATGTAAAATAAAGAACACTAAAGTTAAAAACGGATGTAAAATAAAGAACACTAAAGTTAAAAACGGATGTAAAATAAAGAACACTAAAGTTAAAAACGGATGTAAAATAAAGAACACTAAAGTTAAAAACGGATGTAAAATAAAGAACACTAAAGTTAAAAAAAGTAAAGAACACTAAAGTAAAAACGGATGAAAAATAAAGAACACTAAAGTTAAAAACGGATGTAAAATAAAGAACACTAAAGTTAAAAACGGATGTAAAATAAAGAACACTAAAGTTAAAAACGGATGTAAAATAAAGAACACTAAAGTTAAAAACGGATGTAAAATAAAGAACACTAAAGTTAAAAACGGATGTAAAATAAAGAACACTAAAGTTAAAAACGGATGTAAAATAAAGAACACTAAAGTTAAAAACGGATGTAAAATAAAGAGAACACTAAAGTTAAAAACAGGATGTAAAATAAAGAACACTAAAGTTAAAAACGGATGTAAAATAAAGAACACTAAAGTTAAAAACGGATGTAAAATAAAGAACACTAAAGTTAAAAACGGATGTAAAATAAAGAACACTAAAGTTAAAAACGGATGTAAATAAAGAACACTAAAGTTAAAAACGGATGTAAAATAAAGAACACTAAAGTTAAAAACGGATGTAAAATAAAGAACACTAAAGTTAAAAACGGATGTAAAATAAAGAACACTAAAGTTAAAAACGGATGTAAAATAAAGAACACTAAAGTTAAAAACGGATGTAAAATAAAGAACACTAAAGTTAAAAACGGATGTAAAATAAAGAACACTAAAGTTAAAAACGGATGTAAAATAAAGAACACTAAAGTGAGGGATATGATGTGCAGATGGAGAACACGAGTCATGCTCTGCAGGTCAATGGTTTCAAAACATGGAGTCGTGATGTTGGACGAGTCTTCAGATCCATGAACATCCAAACAAACAAGTGATGGTTCAGGTGAACTTGATCTGGCTCCGACCCACGGTTCTACCCAGGAACAAACACATTGGTGTCATAGTTCCATCAAGGTGGTTCCTCACAGACCGGAGCCAGATCCAGGTCCAGAGTCTCTTACTTGCTGGTAGAGTTGTGGCCTCGGAGCCGAGTTCTCGATCATAGTGTGGATCATGAAGATCACAGGCTCGTTCTCTTTGGTCTGGCCCAGCGTCCAGGAACACAGAGGACACATGGAGTCATCACCATCATCTTCATCATCTTCATCATCACCATCTTCACCATCTTCACCATCTTCATCATCTTCATCTTCATCATCTTCACCATCTTCATCATCTTCATCACCATCATCTTCATCATCTTCATCATCACCATCTTCACCATCTTCATCATCTTCATCTTCATTCACCATCTTCATCATCTTCATCATCTTCATCATCACCATCTTCACCATCTTCACCATCTTCATCATCACCATCTTCATCATCTTCATCATATTCATCACCATCTTCACCATCTTCACCATCTTCATCATCACCATCTTCATCATCTTCATCATCACCATCATCACCATCTTCATCATCACCATCATCTTCATCATCATCACCATCTTCATCATCACCATCTTCATCATCTTCATCATCATCATCATCACCATCACCATCTTCATCATTACCATCATCTTCACCATCTTCATCATCACCATCTTCATCATCATCATCATCACCATCTTCATCATCACCATCTTCATCATCACCATCTTCATCATCACCATCTTCATCATCATCATCTTAATCATCACCATCACCATCTTCATCATCACCATCTTCATCATCATCACCATCTTCATCATCTTCATCTTCATCATCACCATCTTCATCATCTTCATCATCATCACCATCTTCATCTTCATCTTCATCATCATCATCATCATCATCTTCATCATCTTCATCATCACCATCTTCATCATCTTCATCTTCACCATCTTCATCATCATATTCATCATCTTCATCATCACCATCTTCATCATTACCATCACCATCTTCACCATCTTCACTTCACCATCTTCATCATCACCATCATCTTCATCATCATATTCATCATCACCACCTTCATCATCACCATCATCTTCATCATCACCATCATCTTCATCATCATCATCTTCATCATCTCCATCATCTTCATCATCATCACCATCTTCATCATCTTCATCATCATCACCATCTTCATCACAATCATCACCATCATCTTCATCATCACCATCTTCATCATCACCACCTTCATCATCTCCATCATCTTCATCATCATCATCATCCTCTTCATCATCACCATCATCTTCATCATCTTAATCATCACCATCTTCATCATCATCTATCATCATCACCATCATCACCATCTTCATCATTACCATCATCTTCATCATCTTCATCATCACCATCTTCATCATCATCATCATCATCACCATCTTCATCATCACCATCTTCATCATCACCATCTTCATCATCACCATCACCATCTTCATCATCACCATCTTCATCATCATCATCACTATCTTCACCATCTTCATCATCACCATCTTCATCATCTTCATCATCATCACCATCTTCATCATCATCACATCTTCATCATCATCATCATCTTCATCATCACCATCTTCATCATCTTCATCTTCACCATCTTCATCATCATATTCATCATCTTCATCATCACCATCTTCATCATCATCATCTTCACCATCTTCATCTTCACCATCTTCATCATATTCATCATCACCACCTTCATCATCACCATCATCTTCATCATCTTCATCATCATCATCTTCATCTTCATCATCTCCATCATCTTCATCATCTTCATCATCATCACCATCTTCATCACAATCATCAACATCATCTTCATCATCACCATCTTCATCATCACCACCTTCATCATCTCCATCATCATCTTCATCATCATCATCATCCTCTTCATCATCACCATCATCTTCATCATCTTAATCATCACCATCTTCATCATCACCTTTTCATCATCACCATCATCACCATCTTCATCATCATCTTCATCTTCACCATCATCATTTTCATAATCATTATTATAATCTTCATAATCTTCATCCTCCTAATCCACACTATCAAAACACCAGAGTCAAGTACTGGACAATACTACACATATATACTTGTTACTACAGCATCACAACACCAGAGTCAAGTACTGGACAATACTACACATATATACTTGTTACTACACTATCACAACACCAGAGTCAAGTACTGGACAATACTACACATATATACTTGTTACTACACTATCACAACACCAGAGTCAAGTACTAGACAATACCACACATATATACTTGTTACTACAGCATCACAACACCAGAGTCAAGTACTAGACAATACTACACATATATACTTGTTACTACACTATCACAACACCAGAGTCAAGTACTGGACAATACTACACATATATACTTGTTACTACACTATCACAACACCAGAGTCAAGTACTGGACAATACTACACATATATACTTGTTACTACAGTATCACAACACCAGAGTCAAGTACTGGACAATACTACACATATATACTTGTTACTACACTATCACAACACCAGAGTCAAGTACTGGACAATACTACACATATATACTTGTTACTACACTATCACAACACCAGAGTCAAGTACTGGACAATACTACACATATATACTTGTTACTACACTATCACAACACCAGAGTCAAGTACTGGACAATACTACACATATATACTTGTTACTACACTATCACAACACCAGAGTCAAGTACTGGACAATACTACACATATATACTTGTTACTACACTATCACAACACCAGAGTCAAGTACTGGACAATACTACACATATATACTTGTTACTACACTATCACAACACCAGAGTCAAGTACTGGACAATACTACACATATATACTTGTTACTACACTATCACAACACCAGAGTCAAGTACTGGACAATACTACACATATATACTTGTTACTACACTATCACAACACCAGAGTCAAGTACTGGACAATACTACACATATATACTTGTTACTACACTATCACAACACCAGAGTCAAGTACTGGACAATACTACACATATATACTTGTTACTACACTATCACAACACCAGAGTCAAGTACTGGACAATACTACACATATATACTTGTTACTACACTATCACAACACCAGAGTCAAGTACTGGACAATACTACACATATATACTTGTTACTACACTATCACAACATCAGAGTCAAGTACTGGACAATACTACACATATATACTTGTTACTACACTATCACAACACCAGAGTCAAGTACTGGACAATACTACACATATATACTTGTTACTACACTATCACAACACCAGAGTCAAGTACTAGACAATACTACACATTAGTCCTTGTTACTACACTATCACAACACCAGAGTCAAGTACTGGACAATACTACACATATATTCTTGTTACTACACTATCACAACATCAGAGTCAAGTACTGGACAATACTACACATATATACTTGTTACTACACTATCACAACACCAGAGTCAAGTACTGGACAATACTACACATATATACTTGTTACTACACTATCACAACACCAGAGTCAAGTACTGGACAATACCACACATATATACTTGTTACTACACTTGTGATAGTGTAGTATATATATTTATATACTTGTTACTACACTATCACTGTATATCATATCCTTGTATTGTGATACTTTTAACACACTCTATACACACACAGTATAACATTTGTTGGTAAAATGATGACAGTTCTTTGAACAGGTTTACTGTAGTTTGACATCAGTGAGGAACACAGTGAGGAACACAGTGAGATCTTGTTAGCAGAAGAATCTACAGACGTGTCCATCAGACGTGTTACTGGAGGTGAAGCAGCATGAAGGTGAAAGAAAGTGTTTGAAGAGACGACGATCGTTCTTGTCATGACTCATCAGATCAGGAGCATCTTATCGCTCATATATCAAAGAAATACACTTGGTTATTAATAAGAGCTTTAAAGATGTCATATTATTTCATTCTAGTTTTCTTCAGAACTTCTTTTTGATTTTTGATTCATTTATTTTTACTGATTTTCATTTAAAATACACCGGAAGTTATAACATGTGTATCTATTTAATATATTAAATAAAAGTATTTATTTAAAAACATAACAAAAACAGTTTGATATTCTAATTCCAATACATCTAAATAAATTTGTAAATTTAATATTGAATTTAAAAATGATGATTTAAAAAGTGTTTTTTGAATGATTGGAATAAAAACATTAAAGTAAACATGTAAAAATATTTTTAAGATTCAATCGAAAAACAACAATTAACCTTTTAAAAGACAATTTTACTTAATGATTAATAAAAAGTTGCTTAAAGTAACCAAAACATTTCAACAACCAAGGTTTCAACAAATTAAATGTTAAATCAGGTCCGTAGATGACTGGACGGTTGGTTCTGAATCAAAGTAGATTCATGTCGACGTCCTTTAAGATTCCAGTGATAAGATAAGGTTTAACTCAGAGGTTAAGATGGATTGATCCTTTCAAATAAAATCTCTTTAGAAAAAGAGAGAAACACATGCAGACGATGTGTTGTCGATCCTTGTGTTTGTTTAAAAACAATGTGCGTGACCTGCTCGTGTTTGTGTGCGACTCTGTGGTGAACGAGCTGACATGTGTCAATCAATCATGTGTCGAAAGAGCTCCTGACATTTGAAACTACTTGAAACTACGATGGAATCTTTCTCTTAAGGTGATTCTTGACGTGAGCAGTTTCTGACTACGATGATGTTGAGATAAAACCTTTTCCATCGTATGCTGGTGTCCAGCAGTGACTTGTGTGTTGAACAAAACCATAACAATATGTGTATCACAGAAGAATGTGAGATTTTTATAATTTCAGCAAAACATTTATCGACATTTGAAGTATCTTTGAATGTATTTGAATTTGAACAACAACAACATATTAAACCTTCTATTGTTGTTTATCATCTGACGCGCAAATATAACATAGAAAATAAAGTTATTAGGGTTTTATCTGCCTGTGAATTAATCATTGTAAAAATTAAAACAAAGTTTTATTCAAACATTAGCCCAGTAAGAGTTTGTGTGTATAAGACAAAACAATTCAAAATACAATAAAGAATTTGTATCTTTGATTAAATCTTTGTTTCTTTTTTAAAGTGTATTATGTGATAAACATGAGGCACTAGAGTCCCTCATATCAAGGATAAAACATATCTATTAAAATACATCTATTAAAATACATATATTAAAACATATCTATTAACGTGTTTAAATGGATGAGTAAGGCTAATGCTACATTGCTAACGTGGCTAATCCTCTGCTGAAACTTCAGCAAGATTAAGAGATTTATAACCAAAGCTTTATTTAAAACTCATTCAGTATCAACTTCACTTTGAGAAACTATTTTGAAACATGTTTATGTAGATTAGACTTTATCTCAACATAACATAAGCAATACTAAGTAAGTCAGTACTAGCTTTAGCTTTACTCAGATAGCTAGCGTTTGTGCTAACAATGCTACGTTTTATTTGTGGAATTAAACAAAGCTGACATTCATTTATAGTTTATAAATGGATCTAAAGCGTTAAACTTGTATAGTTATCATCAACAACTGGATTCAAACTGACTAGCGTGTAGCAATGTAGCATCTATGCTAACACAACAGAGATGCTAACACTGCTCACAAAACTCCTTTAATCATTTTCTACTTATTCTACTGTATGTTTTGAATAAAGACGTGAATAAAACCTGAGAGCAGACGCGTCCTCACCTGGCTCTCCAGGTAAACAAGGTTCCTCTGAAGGTGATGTGAGAGAACATCAGTCTGCAGGAGAGGCAGAAGAAAGAAGAGAAGGAAGAGATGACAGGGTTAGACACAGAGGGTGAGATCAGAGGATGAAGAGAAGAGATGAATGAAAGAAGGAAGAGAAGGAAGAGATGACAGGGTTAAGAGAAGAATGAAAGAAAGAAGAGATGACAGGGTTAAGAGAAGGAAGAGAAGAATGAAAGAAAGAAGAGAAGGAAGAGATGACAAGGTTAAGAGAAGGAAGAGAAGAATGAAAGAAAGAAGAGATGACAGGGTTAAGAGAAGGAAGAGAAGAATGAAAGAAAGAAGAGAAGGAAGAGATGACAGGGTTAAGAGAAGAATGAAAGAAAGAAGAGATGACAGGGTTAAGAGAAGGAAGAGAAGGATGAAAGCAAGAAGAGATGACAGGGTTAAGAGAAGGAAGAGAAGAATGAAAGAAAGAAGAGATGACAGGGTTAAGAGAAGGAAGAGAAGAATGAAAGAAAGAAGAGATGACAGGGTTAAGAGATGGAAGAGAAGAATGAAAGAAAGAAGAGATGACAGGGTTAAGAGAAGGAAGAGAAGGATGAAAAAAGGAAGAGATGACAGGGTTAAGAGAAGGAAGAGAAGGATGAAAGCAAGAAGAGATGACAGGGTTAAGAGAAGGAAGAGAAGAATGAAAGAAAGAAGAGATGACAGGGTTAAGAGAAGGAAGAGAAGAATGAAAGAAAGAAGAGATGACAGGGTTAAAAGAAGGAAGAGAAGGATGAAAGAAGGAAGAGATGAAAGGGTTAAGAGAAGGAAGAGAAGGATGAAAGAAGGAAGAGATGACAGGGTTAAGAGAAGGAAGAGAAGGATGATAGAAGGAAGAGATGAAAGGGTTAAGAGAAGGAAGAGAAGGATGAAAGAAAGAAGAGATGACAGGGTTAAGAGAAGGAAGAGAAGGATGAAAGAAGGAAGAGATGACAGGGTTAAGAGAAGGAAGAGAAGGATGAAAGAAGGAAGAGATGACAGGGTTAAGAGAAGGAAGAGAGGATGATAGAAGGAAGAGATGAAAGGGTTAAGAGAAGAAAGAAGGATGAAAGAAAGAAGAGATGACAGGGTTAAGAGAAGGAAGAGAAGGATGAAAGAAGGAAGAGATGGATGAAATGATAGTTGATCACAACATTCACTGATGTCTCCTCGTGCACGTGCACAGCTGCAGGTCAAACACACGTGCACTGAAGAACATGTGACTTCTCAGCTCCCAGCATGCAACACGTGAACCACACACACTCATGACACTAGTTGTTAACAACAACACACGTACATACACACACACACCTACACACATACATGTACACACACATGTACACACACACACACATACACACACACACACACACACATACATACATCTACACACACACATGCACACGCACACACATACATGTACACACACAAACATGTACAAACCCACACACATGTACACACACGTACACACGTGTACATGCACACACACATGTACACAAACACAGACTTAATCACAGACACACACACAGATGCAGACACAAAGACACACTCAGACACAAACTCACACAATCACAGACACACTCACCTACACACACAAACAAATATACACACACGTACACACATGTATATGCGTACACACACACAAACTCACACAATGACGGACAGACACCTACACACACAAACACATGTACACACATGTACATGCACAAACACTCAGAATGAATCACAGACACACAATCACAGACACACACCTACACACACACAGACATATTTACACACGTACACAAATGCACATATGCACACACAGACACAAACTCACACAATCACACACACAATCAAAAGTCTATTTTAAGTCGTTCCATGTTTGAAAATGTTTAAGTTCAGTCTAAGAAACAAAGAGTTCACGACACACATCTACACACACATCACATCTACACACACAGATCACATACACATCTGTTGATGTCGTTCATGCAACAAAACACTGACCTTGGGGTTCGGTCCCTCCAGGCCCAGAGCCATGAGTTGAGACACCGTGTGTTCCCTCAGACTGTTGAGTTCGGACTGTTGTCGCCTCAGTTTGATCAGCATCAAGGTCAGTTCCTCGGGCTGCAAACACACAACATCTGACCTCAGTGACAACAACATGACCTCAGTGAGGACAACATGACCTCGGTGTGATGACAACATGACCTCAGTGATGACAACATGACCTCAGTGACGACAACATGACCTCAGTGACGACAACATGACCTCAGTGACGACAACATGACCTCAGTGACGACAACATGACCTCAGTGATGACAACATGACCTCAGTGACCTCAGTGATGACAACATGACCTCAGTGACGACAACATGACCTCAGTGACCTCAGTGAGGACAACATGACCTCAGTGAGGACAACATGACCTCAGTGATGACAACATGACCTCAGTGACCTCAGTGATGACAACATGACCTATGACCTCTCTTGAATTAAATGATCTTTTTTTTTCTTCTTATATTTGTTCATCAAATCCACCTTTATTCGTACCACACATTAACATCGACGACAAACTGAAGTAAAGAGCAAATATTATGTTTAGCTTTTATTATAATGTCGCATTTTAACTACACAAAACTATAACTGTCCTTCATTTGTCCTTTGTTTTTTTAACAACTTTAGCGTGAACTGAAATAATATTACGTTGTTGTATTATTATACACCTACTTATTGCATTACCTTCAGAACTAGTTTAGTCAGCTTCATTGTATGATTGAAATAAAAGACACAACTGAAGCGCACAAACACAACACTAATGACTTGTTTAATAATGCAACACAGCTCTTTTGAATACTAAAATATAAAGTAATATTGTGTGCAGAGCACGTACTTGACGTTGTGTGATGCTAACGCTACATCAACATATATCACACCATCATCAGCATATGGTTACATTTTGAGAGAACATTTCTGCACCACAACCACCTCGACCTCCTCCATCTGTGACTTAAAAGATAGTTTTCTACAACAGGAAACTGCTGCCGACGGTTTCCTGTCCCCCGAGAGCGACAGAACTCACCGTCTTGCCCTGCAGCGTCTGAGGGGTGATGGGCGGCGCAGGAAGTCCTGGCGCGATGGATCTGCGGTCGGCCGGGAAGCCGAACTGAGGGAGAGAATCACACGTGAACGACGTCATGGCGTCGGATTGATTTCATCACATGTCGTCAGCGCTCATTCTCGCCCCTGATGGCAGCAACTATCAGTCTGGTTCTGCTCCAGGTTTCTGCCTAATTAAAAGGACCTTTTCCTCTTCGCTGTCGCGTTTTCACGTCTCTTTTAATATTTTTACAGTAAAGTACTTTAGATGCGTTTCTAATGATTCAACACGTGAAAGACGATTTTAAACACAAATGAATGTTACGTTTAGATGTTTACTCTACTATATAATATAATAATAATAATAAGAATTGTACAAATATGTTTAAAATAAAGTTGAGATATGGATCTGGTGTATTAGTTATTTAATGACTTCATCAGCATGTTATCAGACGTTCATTAAAGTGTAATAGTAATAGTAATTGTGGGTATTATTTAAATTTTATTGCACATTATTCTAGTTGTTCTTGATTGATTTTGAGCTCAGTTTAATTTTGTAGTTACTTAACAGGAAAAATGTTTTCCTTTTTTAAATTATAATATCTTTATTACCGAATATAATTGAGGTTTGAAAGTGACGTTTTAAGGTTCCGAATTCCTGGATAGACTTAAAATATAAATTCATATGAATGAAATTAGTGCAATATTTGATATTTGTGTCTTGAATTGCGATATTAATGCGATATTTTTTCCTTTCACCTAAAAATGTAGCCATGAGTACAGTAGTGAAGGTCCGGGGGTTAAGAAGGAAAACGATGAAATTTCTCTTTCGTTTATTTCAACGCTTCGGTGTCGACATGATGGTATAAAAATATCTCTTCTAACGCTCAGTCTCGCGGGACTTGCATCAGTTTCCCGACAAACTGAGTGATATCAGAGAGGAGCCGCTAACAACTTAGCTCGTTAGCATACGGTGAAGACGCACACATAGCACTTTATAAATGACGCTAACAACTTAGCTCGTTAGCATACGGTGAAGACGCACACATAACACTTTATAAATCACGCTAACAACTTAGCTCGTTAGCATACAGTGAAGACGCACACATAACACTTTATAAATGACGCTAACAACTTAGCTCGTTAGCATACGGTGAAGACGCACACATAACACTTTATAAATGACGCTAACAACTTAGCTCGTTAGCATACGGTGAAGACGCACACATAACACTTTATAAATGACGCTAACAACTTAGCTCGTTAGCATATGGTGAAGACGCACACATAACACTTTATACATGACGCTAACAACTTAGCTCGTTAGCATACGGTGAAGACGGACAGGTTTGTTTAGAAGTTCACGATCTTCTAAGAAAACAACTGAGACGAGATGAAAAGTTCTTACAATATGTTGCTTTAACAAAGGAGGTTGAAAGAGACGAGTGACTGGATCACTAGTGTTTGACTAGATCATAAGTTAGTATTACTTCACTGGATCACTAGTGTTTGACTAGATCATAAGTTAGTATTACTTCACTGGATCACTAGTGTTTGACTAGATCACAAGTTAGTATTACTTCACTGGATCACTAGTGTTTGACTAGATCACAAGTTAGTATTACTTCACTGGATCACTAGTGTTTGACTAGATCATAAGTTAGTATTACTTCACTGGATCACTAGTGTTTGACTAGATCATAAGTTAGAATTACTTCACTGGATCACTAGTGTTTGACTAGATCATAAGTTAGTATTACTTCACTGGATCACTAGTGTTTGACTAGATCACAAGTTTAATTACTTCCGTCGCCATAGCAACCGAGCCTTACACGCCTAACACAGTTCACAGACGGACGGAGACGTAAACAACAACGAGACATAGAAGTACAAATAGAAAACTTTACAGAACGAGACACTGATTGGTCGAAGTGTGTATTTAAGAAATGTTTGATTTATACAATAAAAAAGGATAAATTATCACATGTTTTCCATATATCGTACGCGCCTATATTTCCGATATATCGTGCAGTTTAACTGATGTTTTTTCATGAGCAACAAAACTGACTCCAAAACTAACCATGAATTAATTGATCAGCAGTTCAACACAATTATAGCAAAATATTTGTTCTATTTATTAAAGTCGTTTAGTTGGTTCTGATTGTTTGCAGCGACGACATCAACAGCGCGAGCCTGACTTCCATAGGTTGAGTTTACTTAGACGTTCATTTGAATGAATCCACGTCTGCAGGACCAGCAGGTCCACAAGGTTCTGATCCGACAAACAAACCTGAGCAAACGGACCCGAGCGGTTCTGATTAAGAAACATTATTGATGACAAGCGAACACGCCGCTGCTTCCTGTCGTCTCTGCTAATTAGAAAAACAATTCAAGTTTCACGAGACGAAAGCACTCTTTGGTTTGTTTGTTCCACGGATCGCTTCTTAACGAAGTCGCTGCGATGAATAAAGATTTCACTGCAGAACTCAAGGAAACAAAGTGTTTGGATCGGAAGATAAAACCTGTCGCTGATGAAAAGTACTTATTAAATACTTATTATACAAGTAATAACAGTAAAATAAATTATCATTGTCTAAATGTAACTTTCTTTTTTTAAAGAAAAATTCAAACATTGAAACTTTATAAATCTTACTATTGAAACTTTGTTGATTTTATTTAACATTTAATTAATATGTTGTTCTATAGTTGAATTAAAAAATGTTAATGTTGATTTTTTTTTAAGTTACATTTTTAATTCATTTTTATATTTATTTTAATAAAGTTTGATATATTTCCAATAATTCAAAAACATCTATTTATAACTCGATATTTTCTGATTAGGCTCCTTTTCAATTCAATTATTAAACCATTACTTACTATTTTATTGTCATATAATATGTTAAATATATATTTTATATTGAATTTAAAAAACTACAAAATAGTGACAGAAGATGAATTCATTAATTTAGGAATTATATTGTATTATTATTATTTGAATAAGTAAATCAAACTATGTGTACAAAAAAAGAAAAGGAAAATATATATATATATATATATATATATATATATATATTTAAATGTATAATGACAACATTATCATGTTAAATTTAAAAAATGTATTTTTGAAAATGTGAAAATATATTTAAAACAAGATTCATTACGAAGACATTTTTTTTTAATGTATTTTCCTAAAACAAATAAACAAATCCAACCTTTCAATAAAGTACTTACTGGACTCATGTATTCAAATGATAATCATTGAAATAAAAAAACTCTAAACGTTTGTTTGGTCCCTGATACGCTTCAACCGAAGATCCTCACAAACCTTGGCCATCTGGGTTCGGTGCCGGCGGTCCAGGGTCCCGTCCCCGGTGAAGACGGGCGAGGAGACCTCGGGGTTCAGGGGGTTGAGGGGCGAGAAGGTGCTGTACGGCGCCAGCGAGCCGTGAGACGGCGACGTGGGGATGGAGTGGGTCACGGCGTGTTCCGAGATGTTCCCCATGGTCTTGGTGCTGGGCAGCGTCCCGTAGTGACCGGCCCCTGACCACAGCACAGTCAGGCGTGTCCTTGAAGGTGTTTCTGGCTCCTCACCTGCAGGGGGCGCCAGGCTGTGGCGCGAGAAGGCCTGCCTCTGCTGCCACTCGTAGAGCTGCCACATGGTGTCGTCCCTCATGGAGCGCCTCTTCTCCGCCGAGGTGCCGGCGCCGGTGGAGGCGGGTCGCAGGGCCCGGTCGTACACGGAGCCGGCCACGCTGCAGATGCTGTCGGGCCTCATCATGCTGTTGCGCGGCAGGGTCCGGTAACCTTCGGGGTAGCGAGGGGTCGCCTGGGGCCGGTGGCTGGGCATGTTCCTGGGTAACGTCTGGTAGGAGGTGACGCTGCCGGAGAACGTTCAGAAGGTCAGAAGGTCAGAAGGTCACGCGTGGACAACTTTGTACCGTCACGAGACCAGACCTCGTCTCTGGGTCAACGACCTCCACCTCTGCATGTATTTATGGAAGCGTTGACCTTTGACCCAGAGACAACCGAAGGGATACCATAAACACATTTGTTTTACGGGCCTTCGGGTCACCCTGTCCCAGAGACAACACAAGGGATACCACAAACACATTTATTTTACGGGCCTTCGGGTCACCTTGACCCAGAGACAACACAAGGGATACCATAAACACATTTGTTTTACGGGCCTTCGGGTCACCCTGACCCAGAGACAACACAAGGGATACCACAAACACATTTGTTTTACGGGCCTTCGGGTCACCCTGTCCCAGAGACAACACAAGGGATACCACAAACACATTTATTTTACAGGCCTTCGGGTCACCTTGACCCAGAGACAACACAAGGGATACCACAAACACATTTGTTTTACGGGCCTTCGGGTCACCTTGACCCAGAGACAACACAAGGGATACCACAAACACATTTGTTTTACGGGCCTTCGGGTCACCTTGACCCAGAGACAACACAAGGGATACCACAAACACATTTATTTTACGGGCCTTCGGGTCACCTTGACCCAGAGACAACACAAGGGATACCACAAACACATTTTTTTTTCCAGACAAAGGGATACCACAAACAATTTTTGGCCTTCACTTGACCCAGGGACAACACAAGGGATACCAAACACATTTGTTTACGGGCTTGGTCACTTGACCCAGAGACAACACCGAGTCTAAGGAATTCAATTTGTATGCATTACATTCATAATGAGGTAAAAGTCATTTATATACGTTACATGAGTAACTAGTTAAAGTCGTATATATTAATTACAAGTTTAAAGATGTAATATTATGACTTTATTCTCATAATTAATCTAATATTATGACTTTAATCTCAAAATAAACGTAATATGACTTTAATTCCTTTAATAAATGTAATATTATGACTTTAATCTCATAAAAAACATAATATTATGACTTTAATCTCATAACAAACATAATATTATGACTTTAATCTCATAACAAACATAATATTATGACTTTAATCTCATAACAAACATAATATTATGACTTTAATCTCATAACAAACATAATATTATGACTTTAATCTCATAATAAACATAATATTATGACTTTAATCTCATAACAAACATAATATTATGACTTTAATCTCATAATAAACATAATATTATGACTTTAATCTCATAATAAACATAATATTATGACTTTAATCTCATAATAAACATAATATTATGACTTTAATCTCAAAATAAATGTAATATTATGACTTTAATCTCAAAATAAACGTAATATGACTTTAATTCCTTTAAAAAATGTAATATTATTACTTTAATCTCATAATAAACATAATATTACGACTATAATCTCATGATAAACGTAATATTAGGACTTGGATCAGATTAGATTTACTTATAAATCTTCTAACAAATGTAATAGTAAAACAAAGATAATACATCATTAATCTAAAGATATATTTAAGAGGCTCTGATGTTTGTCCTGTAAGAGGTAAAACCCTGAAGACATCGTGACTCACGTCCATGTGTCATCGGGTCGTGCTGAGGAAGAACCAGCAGAACCATCAGAACCAGCAGAACCATCAGAACCATCAGAACCATCAGAACCATCAGAACCAGCAGAACCATCGGAACCAGCAGAACCATCGGAACCAGCAGAACCAGCAGAACCATCAGAACCATCAGAACCAGCAGAACCATCAGAACCATCAGAACCAGCAGAACCATCAGAACCATCAGAACCATCAGAACCATCAGAACCATCAGAACCATCAGAACCATCAGAACCATCAGAACCAGCAGAACCATCAGAACCAGCAGAACCACGACTTTCTTCAGACACGTCTGCTCTGACTTTAATGATCAGAGACGTTTAATATTCATGAGTTTGACCTCGTTGACCTCGAGACCAGGTTCAGAACCTTCAGGCGTCACTGAAACACTCTAGTGCTGATGCTGTGATGGAAGCCATGAGTTCACACAGAGGTCATTCTTGTTTGTTGTTCAAGAGGTCGAGCTGTTGCTTCACAAGAAGAAGTTTCCTCTGATGTCATCTTCAACATGATCCTGAATCATCTCCAGGAACCTTTGAAGTCCATGAGTTTGACCGAGAAAATATCTGACAGATGGTTGTTGAAATATTCATCACCGTCCTCCATCATCTCCCTCAGAGTCACACTGAACCAATGTTCACTCTGGTATCAAACACATGTCAAGGTCGTATGAAGGTCGTATGAAGGTCAAAGAACATCAATTCAATTAAGTACTTGATGGTTAACACAAGTATTTCAAATATAATCATAAAGTAAATCCTGAAGATCATCTGTTGGAAACATGTTTCGCCCTCGGACCGACCTTGAGTACTTCACTGACTCACACATCCCTGACCTTTATGACCCTCATGACCTTGACCCACCTCCTCAACATCAACACAACTATCAACACACGAAAAGAGAAAACTTGTCTCACTGTAGTTCATGATGAATTTATTTTCAGTATTTGTACTTGAGTGTTTATATATACTTGTTACTACACTATCACAACACCAGAGTCAAGTACTGGACAATACTACACATATATACTTGTTACTACACTATCACAACACCAGACTCAAGTACTGGACAATACTACACATATATACTTGTTACTACACTATCACAACACCAGACTCAAGTACTGGACAATACTACACATATATACTTGTTACTACACTATCACAACACCAGAGTCAAGTACTGGACAATACTACACATATATACTTGTTACTACACTATTACAACACCAGAGTCAAGTACTGGACAATACTACACATATATACTTGTTACTACACTATCACAACACCAGAGTCAAGTACTGGACAATACTACACATATATACTTGTTACTACACTATCACAACACCAGAGTCAAGTACTGGACAATACTACACATATATACTTGTTACTACACTATCACAACACCAGAGTCAAGTACTGGACAATACTACACATATATACTTGTTACTACACTATCACAACACCAGAGTCAAGTACTGGACAATACTACACATATATACTTGTTACTACACTATTACAACACCAGAGTCAAGTACTGGACAATACTACACATATATACTTGTTACTACACTATCACAACACCAGAGTCAAGTACTGGACAATACTACACATATATACTTGTTACTACACTATCACAACACCAGAGTCAAGTACTGGACAATACTACACATATATACTTGTTACTACACTATCACAACACCAGAGTCAAGTATTGGACAATACTACACATATATCCTTGTTACTACACTATCACAACACCAGAGTCAAGTATTGGACAATACTACACATATATACTTGTTACTACACTATCACAACACCAGAGTCAAGTACTGGACAATACTACACATATATACTTGTTACTACACTATCACAACACCAGAGTCAAGTACTGGACAATACTACACATATATACTTGTTACTACACTATCACAACACCAGAGTCAAGTATTGGACAATACAACACATATATACTTGTTACTACACTATTACAACACCAGAGTCAAGTACTGGACAATACTACACATATATACTTGTTACTACAATAAAACAAAGTACAAATAACTTGTAGATATCCTTGTATCCGTCAAACTCTTCACAGACTCTACGATGTGTAGCGTCAATAACTTCACGATAAGAGCAGACGTTGAAATTACACTGAATTATTCTTCCTTCATATCCGCAGCTATCAAGTCTTTTGTTGGTCATTAGTTCAATAAGATGTTTCTTTCATAGACTCGTGTCTCGTGTCCAAACAAACCATCTTCAGCTTCAGAATGAAATGGAGGAAAATTAAATCCACTAAAGTCCAACAACGTCACATTAAGACTCACAAGTATATTGTGTGTTGAAATAAGACCATGTATTGTGTTGACATGTGTCACTCACTGCAGATTATTTTATCTAGTGCAGTAATGTGGGATTTATTTTAATTTTAATAATTCTATATCACATGTTTCATTATTATTGGCCTTTAATTACCATTTGATTTGTGGATTAAAAGACAACAGTTAGCATTATTAGCTACTTAAGCTACAACTAACTTTTAAAATCATTAAATTAACTGAAGAAAAAAACATACATTTCTGAGATTATAATAAAAACGACGGAAAATCTTCTTCTTGAGAGTTTTTCAACTGAAAAGACTAAACATCTCGGTTCAGGTCCAGAGGGTTGAGACTCACCTGCGGGCGTCGTCGTCCGGGCCTCTGGTCCGGTGAGTCCGGACCCAGTTCTCCAGCTGCTGCATGGAGCTGGTCCTGGACAGACCCGGCTCCTGCTGACCCGGGGCCGGCGTGGCCGTGGCCGTCCGGCACGGGTTCGCCTCCCCCGGGCTGCAGTTGTCGCCCACGACCTCCCCGGCCGCCGACCCGTTGACCTGCGGCGGCTTCTGCAGACCCTGGCGCGAGGCGGACACGGCGGCGGCGATGGCGGCGGCCTGCGCCGGCTGCAGCTTGATGCTGCTGATCCTGGTCAGCGTCCGCTCGCCGCTCGCCTCCCTCGTGAAGCCGTACTTCTCGCCCGCCCTCAGCGTGGCGAACTTCTCGGCGTCCCTCATGGCGGCGTACTTGTCTCCTTCCCGCAGCGTGCTGTACTTCCTCACCTCCTTCAGGGTGCCGTACTTGTCCACCACGTGGACGGTTCCGTACTTGCTCTCCGACTCCCTCAGCGAGATGGAGCGCCTCACGTCCTTCTGAGGGACGTACCTGGGAAGGTCTCGCTGCAGCGTGTGACGATCTCCCACCTTCTGCAGGGCGTACTTCTCGCCGTCCTTCGCCACCAAGTACTTCTCGGCGTCCTTGCTGGGCGCGTACTTCTCCTCGCCGCCGCTGTACTTGTCCTCCGCCTTCTGGGCCGCGTACATCTCCAGGTCCCTCTGGATGGCGTACAGGTCGCTGTCCTTCTGCAGCGAGTACTTGTCGCCGTCCTTCCTCAGCTGGTACTTCTCCCCGTCCTTGTGGAACAGGTACTTGTCTCCGTCCCTCTGCAGGGTGTAGCTGACGCCGTCCTTCTTCAGGGACAGCCTCTCCCCGTCCCTCTGCAGGGTGTAGTACTCGCGCTGGCTGTTGTGTCGCTCCAGGCTCTTCTGACGCTTGTCGTCGGCTCGCGTCAGCGAGTGATGTCGCGTGGGCTCGCGGTTCCGCTCGTTGTTCTGGATCTCGGGCCGGGTCAGGGACCTGTGGTTGGTCAGGTTGTTGGAGTCTTGCGGGGAGTGCTGGTCCACTTTCAACTTGTCCAGCCTGAGGAGAAAACACATTTTGACGTTCAAAGATGAAAGATTTGAGACCAGACGACGACAACTTGCCTTAAATAAGATTATTTTAATAGTTTTGATTATATAGTTAAGATAAGAAGAATGTGTTGATACAAGGATACGTTTTACAGTGATATATTGTGATAGTGTAGTATATATGTGTAGTATTGTGGAGTACTTGACTCTGGTGTTGTGATAGTGTAGTAACAAGTATATATGTGTGGTATTGTGGAGTACTTGACTCTGGTGTTGTGATAGTGTAGTAACAAGTATATATGTGTAGTATTGTGGAGTACTTGACTCTGGTGTTGTGATAGTGTAGTAACAAGTATATATGTGTAGTATTTGCGAGTACTTGACTCTGGTGTTGTGATAGTGTAGTAACAAGTATATATGTGTAGTATTGTCCAGTACTTGACTCTGGTGTTGATGTTGTGATAGTGTAGTAACAAGTATATATGTGTAGTATTGTCCAGTACTTGACTCTGGTGTTGTGATAGTGTAGTAACAAGTATATATGTGTAGTATTGTCCAGTACTTGACTCTGGTGTTGTGATAGTGTAGTAACAAGTATATATGTGTAGTATTGTCCAGTACTTGACTCTGGTGTTGTGATAGTGTAGTAACAAGTATATATGTGTAGTATTGTCCAGTACTTGACTCTGGTGTTGTGATAGTGTAGTAACAAGTATATATGTGTAGTATTGTCCAGTACTTGACTCTGGTGTTGTGATAGTGTAGTAACAAGTATATATGTGTAGTATTGTCCAGTACTTGACTCTGGTGTTGTGATAGTGTAGTAACAAGTATATATGTGTAGTATTGTCCAGTACTTGACTCTGGTGTTGTGATAGTGTAGTAACAAGTATATATGTGTAGTATTGTCCAGTACTTGACTCTGGTGTTGTGTTTTCACACCACATGACTCTTGACAAAGTCGTAATTACTTTCATTTGTTTTCAAACCAAAATATGTCCAAACATCAGCTTTAAAAGATGCTGGACTCACTGTATCCTCTCGTCCTCAGTCCTCACCAGGATTTCAATGTTAAATGATAAGTAATCATTCTATTCTCAACTGTGTATTTAAGCTACATACAGTTGTTGAGCTGTGTAGAGAAACAAATCTTGTCCATAAATGTGTTGACTCAACAGGTTGTGTTGTGTATCTGACACTGACCTCCTGACGGGTTCACTGTGGACCAGAGCAGCGTCAGTCATGACCTTCATCCACGACTCCATGTCTTTGGCTGCATCACAGCAGAAGTAATACGTGCGCATGTTTGGGTGAGTGGCCTGGAGAGATGGAGGGATGAGAGAGAGAGGGAGAGAGATGGATGAGCGAGAGAGGAAGGGAGGGATGAGAGAGAGCGAGGGAGAGAGAGAGATGGAGGGATGAGAGAGAGAGAGATGGAGGGATGAGAGAGAGAAAGAGAGAGAGATATGGAGGGATGAAAGAGATATGGAGGGATGAGAGAGAGAGAGAGAGATGGAGGGATGAGAGAGAGCGAGGGAGAGAGAGATGGAGGGATGAGAGAGAGAGAAAGAGAGAGAGATATGGAGGGATGAAAGAGAGATGAAGGGATGAGAGAGAGAGAGAGATGGAGGGATGAGAGAGAGAAAGAGAGAGAGATATGGAGGGATGAAAGAGAGATGGAGGGATGAGAGAGAGAGAGAGGAGAGGTGGAGGGATGAGAGAGAGAAAGAGAGAGAGATATGGAGGGATGAAAGAGAGATGGAGGGATGAGAGAGAGAGAGAGAGATGGAGGGAGGGATGAGAGATAGAGAGAGAGATGGAGGGAGGGATGAGAGAGAGAGAGAGAGAGAGAGAGAGAGGGAGGGATGAGAGAGAGAAAGAGAGAGAGATATGGAGGGATGAAAGAGAGATGGAGGGATGAGAGAGAGAGAGAGAGATGGAGGGAGGGATGAGAGAGAGAGAGTGAAGACAGATAACAACAGACTTTGAAGTCACAGCAGGGAGTGTGTACAACATGGCAGAGGCTTGTCGAGTGTGTTTGTCTTGTGTATGGTTGTGTGAATTTGTGTGTGTGGTTGTGTGTGTGTGTGTGTGTGAGTGTGAGTGTGTGAGTGTCTGTGTGTGTGTGAGTGTATGTGTGTGTGTAGTTGTGTGATTGTGTGAGTGTGTGTGATTGTGTGAGTGTGTAGTTGTGTGTGTGTGTGTGTGTGTGATTGTGAGTGTGTGTGTGTGATTGTGAGAGTGTGTGGGTGTGTGAGTGTGTAGTGTGTGGTGTGTGTGTGATGTGTGGTGTGTGGTGTGTGTGTGATTGTGAGTGTGTGTATATACCAGACTTCCTGTCGTTTCTATCATAAATCAACAAACTAATGATTCTCAGTAAATGTTTATTTATTTAAATCTATACGTTTGTTTTGCTTCAGTTAAAACATCAACAACTTTTATCATCAACATGTTTTTCTACATTTTCATTGATGATCCTTCGACAGTTGCTGTTTACTTTCTGTTCTTTCTATCCATCCATCCATCCATCCATCCATCCATCCATCCATCCATCCATATATTAATCCATCCATATATTAATCCATCCATCCATATATTAATCCATCCATCCATATATTAATCCATCCATCCATCCATCCATATATTAATCCATCCATCCATATATTAATCCATCCATCCATCTATCCATCCATATATTAATCCATCCATCCATCCATCCATATATTAATCCATCCATCCATCCATATATTAATCCATCCATCCATATATTAATCCATCCATCCGTATATTAATCCATCCATCCATCCATCCATATATTAATCCATCCATCCATCCATATATTAATCCATCCATCCATCCATATATTAATCCATCCATCCATCCATTCATATATCCATCCATCCATCCATCCATTCATATATCCATCCATCCATCCATCCATTCATATATCCATCCATCCATCCATCCATCCATCCATCCATCCATTCATATATCCATCCATCCATCCATCCATCCATCCATCCATCCATCCATCCAGCCATTCATATATTCATCCATCCATTCATATATCCATCCATCCATCCATCCATCCATCCATCCATTCATATATCCATCCATCCATCCATCACTAACTAAAGAGTGATCATGTGACTGAGGGTTGGACTCACCTTGAAGGCGTACTTCCTGCTGATGTGGTCGTCCACGGACAACATGGAGATGTGGAAGCTCGGCAGCAGGATACTTCCCAGGATGCTGTCCTCCTTCTCGTCTGCAAGCACACGCAACCGTTGATCCACGGCAACCTTTCTTCATCCATCCATCCTCTCATCTGTCCACGCGTCCATCCTCTCATCCATCCTCCCATCCATCCTCCCATCCATCCTCCCATCCATCCTCTCATCCATCCACCCATCCGTCCAGGTCTCTCTGTTGAACTTCCATCCAGTCGATGCTGCTGCGAAGCTTCTGAGACGAGTGGATACGAGGGAACATCTGCAGCTGCAGAGCATGTTTGTTCTAGAGCAGCCAGAACCCTGAAGCTCCTCGGGGCCCGACGGCTGAATTATTCAGACGCACAACAAACACCAGGACCAGGGAGACCACCAGAACCAGCCTCTCTTCTGAAGAGTCTTTCATAGGAACCAGCAACTCTTTGCAGGAGTCTCGGTGACATCCCCGGGATCTCAGCACACACACAGAGACACACAGAGACACACACTCACACACACACACACACACTCACACACACACTCACACACCTACTGCAGTAAACGTGGACAACAGCCGGACACGAGGTGATTACCAAGAGGACAAGTGTCCTCCCGCCGTCTCCTGCTTCCTCCGACTAAGCCAATAAAACATCCAATTCCCCGGAGCCTCTCTGCTGATTGAAGCTCGAGATGTTAATTCCTCAATTTACGGAGATGGAAAGAAATCTCTGGGTCGTCGTGGGAGCAGATGAGGTTTTGTTTTGACACTATTGTCGACGACTACGACCTTCTCCGTCCATGTTTCTCTGCACCACGACATGAACGGCGCTCACGGGTCGACGTTATCAAGGGGTCTACGTTATGGGGCGTCATAGCTCAGATGGTAGAGTGGTTGCCTGCAGTCCAAAAGGTTGCAGGTTCAATCCGCTCCAGACAGCTGGCAGTGTCTAGCAAGACACTTTGCCTGTTGCTCCTGATGGCAGATTCGGATGTGGTGAGTCTCTCATGAGTGTGAGGTGGTTGGACGCTGGTCTAGAAAGGCGTTTGTTATATCTCCCGCAATGCTTTGCCGCCCAGCATCTTTAAACGCAGCATCGCAGCCACAGATCAGCCGTCACTTATGACACATTTGAAAACAAATGAAGTTTCTCTTTACAAACCAGGACATGAAAGACTGAAGGATTGTTTAAAATACCTCATGGGAAGAAGACAAAAATAAAATGAGGCTAATTTAACTAGCACGTCAACTGTGTTTCATATTATGTTACACACCCAGCTAGCATGTATTAGCTAGCATGTCTCAGCTAGCATGTATCAGCTAGCATGTATTCAGCTAGCATGTCTCGTCTAGCATGTATCAGCTAGCATGTATTTAGCTAGCATTTATCGGCTAGCATGTATCAGCTAGCAAGTATTCAGCTAGCATGTATCGGCTAGCATGTCTCGGCTAGCATGTATCGGCTAGAATGTCTCAGCTAGCACGTCTCAGCTAGCACATATCAGCTAGCATGTATCAGCTAGCATGTATCGGCTAGAATGTATTTAGCTAGCATGTCTCGGCTAGCATGTATCGGCTAGAATGTCTCAGCTAGCACGTCTCAGCTAACACATATCAGCTAGTATGTATCAGCTAGCATGTATCAGCTAGCATGTATCAGCTAGTATGTAACAGCTAGCATGTCTCGGCTAGCATGTATTAACTAGCACGTCTCAGCTAGCACATATAAGCTAGTATGTATCAGCTAGCATGTATCAGCTAGCTTGCTATATATAAATATTAAGATGTGCTAAGAAAGGAAATAGTTTGAAACGAGCCCTGAGTTAATATCTAAATGAAACTGATAGAAGATAAAAGTGTAATCATTGAGTCATGATGAAAAAGAAAAAGTGTAAATTAAAATTTGAGTCATTAGCTGGCGGCGGTTATGCTAACTGTATTAGCCTCGTATTAGTTAGCCGTCATCATTCACGTCCGATCCGAGGTGTTCCCGTTCAAAGACGTGTTTCCGTGATCATTTATTTAACGAAAAGAGAGATTTTCGCTCCAGAGACTCACGAAGTCTTATGTTTACACGAGTGACATGTTGTCACGTCTCGACGCGATGAAAGGATGTTGCTCACCGCGGTAGTAGAAGAGACACATGTCCGACAGCACGAACCACCTCTTCTTCCACAGCTTCATGCCGGTGCTGTCCTGCAGAGGTCAGAGGTCAGAGGGCGATGATTAGCAACACACACTCTTTCAAGCGTCTCCTCCTGCCGGCCTCCCTCCGGCTGCTCCTACTAAGCTTCCATCGTCTCCTCCTCCGAGACTAATTGCTGTGTTTTATCTCTTCGCAACGCCGCCACAGATTTGACGGCGCTCTCGGCGAAGTCTTCGCTTTGTTCTCGGCGAAGTCTTCGCTTTGTTCTCGGCGTCGCAGCCGAGGCGACTCCAGCGACAAGAGGACGTTTAATAAATGTTTTCAGACTCTTTCGCTCGGCCGTCCACAGGTGGCGGACGCTGACGGGCGTCTTCTCTACGCCATCTTTGCCTCTTGTGACTTTAATGTGACTTGTCAGGGGTCAGAGGTCAGGGACAAGGTTGACCCGCTGCCGGAAATTTCCAGAAGAAGATCTCCAGAGGGATCTGATCTGATCTAAACGATGACGACGTTAGCTTCAAGGTGACGCTAACACATAACTATCACTTTATTAGCATTATAACCAAAGGTTAGCATAGCGCCACTTGAATACTATCAGTCTGGAGACTTGTCAGGGGTCAGAGGTCAAAGACAACCATGACCAAATGCTGAAAGATTTTAACTTAAATTTAAAAAGTACTTAAAACGTTAGCACATCATTAGCCTAATAGCGAAAAGTTAGCATCACTTATGTACCATGAGATAGGGTGTGAGACAAGGTTGACTAACTGGAGACTTGTCAGGGGTCAGAGGTCAAGACAACCATGACCAAATGCTGAAAGATTTTAACTTAAATTTTTAAAAAAGTACTTAAAACGCTAGCACTTCATTAGCCTAATAGCAAAAAGTTAGCATAGCATCACTTATGTACTATGAGACAGGGTGTGAGACTTGTCAGGGGTCAGAGGTCAGTGACAAGGTTGACCTGCTGCTGAAAAGGTCTTAGCTCTCAAGCGAAAGATGCTAAAAAAGAATGATCTATTTTTTTTAAGCTTTATCGCAAATAGATTAGCATAGCGCCACATGGAGGCCACGAGTCTGGCGTCTGGTCAAGGGTCAGAGGTCAGAGGAAAGGTGACCCCGCTTCTGAAAATATCTGGGACAATGTTAGCGAGAAGTAAAATACGTTTTTTAAAACATTAGCAATTTATTAGCATTATAGCCACTTAGCATAGCATCACTCAAATATAAATATGTGGATTAAATGAAATATTATCTTCAGTTGGTTCTGTTTCTCGGGGTCACGCCTCGACTGAACCCGACCCGGCCTTGTAACGTACCTGCTTGTAGAGCCAGTTGCTTCTGACCACTGGTGCGTTCAGGTTCCTCCTGATGGAGTTGGACCTCTTGCCAAAGTTGTGGATCTTCTTGGAAGACCTCGACGGCTGCAGAGACACAGACCAGCATGAACGTCCGGAGCTTCCTTTAAACCGCGACCCTTCAAAATAAAACACCTGACGACACAGATTCACGTCGACTTTCACAGTAAAGTGAAGATGCAACGTCGACCCTGAGAGACTTGAAAACTTCCTTCTTCTCTTGCAAGTTTATTAGTTCATCAGAATATTCCATCGATTTAACATTTCAAGAGTTGAAACTTTTATTTACTTTAATAAAAAATATATATTTTTAAGTATTGATTCTTTTTTTATTGTTGAACTGAATATTTTTATATAGAAAAGTTTAATTTGATTCGACCAAATAACTTAATTAAATCATTGTTCTCTTCTATTAATTGAATTAACTTAATTACAACTATATATATATATATATATATATATATATATATACAGTATATATAGCATATATTGTATATACTGTTTTAAAATTTTATTTGCAGTCTTTTCAATTTAATGAAATAAATTGCAATGTTGCTGTATTTCTATTATGAATAAGATTTTTTTTAATTCAAAAATGTTTAAATTAAAAGTTGAACTTTTTCATTTGAATAATTGATTTAAAAAAATTTAATATTTAAAATTTGCACTATTTATTTTTTTGAACATGCAGTTTTATATTCCACTTCCAATCATTGAGAAATACATCGTTTAAATGTCATATTTTTTAATTTGTTGTCTTTTCAATTCAACATAAATGTGTAATAGAGTCTCCAGACTAAAGCAACAGAGCTCAGATCTACTGGATCAAACCTTCACCAGTGAAGCAGCAAAAGGTTGTTGAAGCTCAAAGCGAAACACAGACGATGAATAATGAATCTCATGAATACATGAAGAAGTTTCTCTTCGTTTCGGCCAAAGTGAGCCGAAGTCACAACATGTCTTATTCATGGATGTAAACACCAGCAGAGGTCGCTGGTTCAATTCTCAAGACTCTTGAACCTTCTTCTTCCTCTGAACCAAGAGTCAACAGTTCATTACTTTAGCACGACTACGACGTGTACCATGATTATTATTATTATTATTTTTTTACATATAGAGTTAGTTTGTTCTTGTTTCAATAATTCAAAAATATTTTTTTCCTATTTATAGTCTTTTAAATAAAAAAAAAGTTTTTTGGTATAATACTGTCACAAGACCAAACCAACAGAGCACCGAGCTACAGTCACATGACTGTCTGTGTGTCGCACGATTGGCTGAAAGTTTGATCCAGCAGCTCGGTGCTCTGTTGGTTTGATCTGGTGACTCTTATTATATCAAAACATGTTTTTAATTCAAAAGACTATGAATAGAAAACATATTGGGTAAAATATTATTGAATTATTGGATAAAGAAAATAAATGTGTAAAACAATAGATACATTCAGAAAATATTTAAAATCTTGATTCAATTATTTAATACAAATCTAACAAATTAAATATAAAATGATCAAATTTTATAATTCAAAATAATAAAAAAATACACATTTACTTAAACACTGATATACTTCCATATCCTAAGTGACGAAATAGTTCCAAAAAGAAGTGAGCAGTTTTTTCAAGCGTATGGTTTCAAAAGTACGTTTTCAAAAGTATGATTTCAAAAGTATGTTTTCAAAAGTATGTTTTCAAAAGTATGTTTTCTAAAAGTATGTTTTTAAAAGTATGATTTCAAAAGTATGATTTCAAAAGTATGTTTTCAAAGGTATGTTTTCAAAAGTATGATTTCAAAAGTATGTTTTCAAAGGTATGTTTTCAAAAGTATGATTTCAAAAGTATGATTTCAAAAGTATGTTTTCAAAGGTATGTTTTCAAAAGTATGTTTTCAAAAGTATGATTTCAAAAGTATGTTTTCAAAGGTATGTTTTCAAAGGTATGTTTTCAAAAGTATGATTTCAAAGGTATGTTTTCAAAGGTATGTTTTCAAAAGTATGTTTTCAAAAGTATGTTTTCAAAGGTATGTTTTCAAAAGTATGTTTTCAAAGGTATGTTTTCATAAGTATGTTTTCAAAAGTATGTTTTCAAAAGTATGTTTTCAAAAGTATGTTTTCAAAGGTATGTTTTCAAAAGTATGTTTTCAAAAGTATGTTTTCAAAAGTATGTTTTCAAAGGTATGTTTTCAAAAGTATGATTTCAAAAGTATGATTTCAAAAGTATGTTTTCAAAGGTATGTTTTCAAAAGTATGATTTCAAAAGTATGATTTCAAAGGTATGTTTTCAAAAGTATGATTTCAAAAGTATGATTTCAAAAGTATGTTTTCAAAAGTATGATTTCAAAAGTATGTTTTCAAAGGTATGTTTTCAAAGGTATGTTTTCAAAAGTATGTTTTCTAAAAGTATGTTTTTAAAAGTATGTTTTCATGAGTATGATTTCAAAAGTATGATTTCAAAAGTATGTTTTCAAAGGTATGTTTTCAAAAGTATGTTTTCAAAGGTATGATTTCAAAAGTATGTTTTCAAAAGTATGTTTTCAAAAGTATGATTTCAAAAGTATGTTTTCAAAGGTATGTTTTCAAAAGTATGTTTTCAAAAGTATGATTTCAAAGGTATGTTTTCAAAAGTATGTTTTCAAAAGTATGTTTTCAAAGGTATGTTTTCAAAAGTATGTTTTCAAAAGTATGATTTCAAAGGTATGATTTCAAAGGTATGTTTTCAAAAGTATGTTTTCAAAGGTATGTTTTCAAAAGTATGATTTCAAAGGTATGTTTTCAAAAGTATGATTTCAAAAGTATGATTTCAAAGGTATGTTTTCAAAAGTATGATTTCAAAAGTATGTTTTCAAAGGTATGTTTTCAAAGGTATGTTTTCAAAAGTATGTTTTCTTTAAAAGTATGTTTTCATAAGTATGATTTCAAAAGTATGATTTCAAAAGTATGTTTTCAAAGGTATGTTTTCAAAAGTATGTTTTCAAAGGTATGATTTCAAAAGTATGTTTTCAAAAGTATGTTTTCAAAAGTATGATTTCAAAAGTATGTTTTCAAAAGTATGTTTTCAAAAGTATGATTTCAAAGGTATGTTTTCAAAGGTATGTTTTCAAAAGTATGATTTCAAAGGTATGTTTTCAAAGGTATGTTTTCAAAAGTATGTTTTCAAAAGTATGTTTTCAAAGGTATGTTTTCAAAAGTATGTTTTCAAAGGTATGTTTTCAAGGAAGTTTTCAAAAGTATGTTTTCAAAAGTATGTTTTCAAAGGTATGTTTTCAAAAGTATGTTTTCAAAGGTATGTTTTCATAAGTATGTTTTCAAAAGTATGTTTTCAAAAGTATGTTTTCAAAAGTATGTTTTCAAAGGTATGTTTTCAAAAGTATGTTTTCAAAAGTATGATTTCAAAAGTATGATTTCAAAAGTATGTTTTCATAAGTATGTTTTCAAAGGTATGTTTTCAAAGGTATGTTTTCAAAAGTACGTTTTCAAAAGTATGATTTCAAAAGTATGTTTTCAAAGGTATGTTTTCAAAAGTATGTTTTCAAAAGTATGTTTTCAAAAGTATGATTTCAAAGGTATGTTTTCAAAAGTATGATTTCAAAAGTATGATTTCAAAAGTATGTTTTCAAAGGTATGTTTTCAAAAGTATGATTTCAAAAGTATGATTTCAAAAGTATGTTTTCAAAAGTATGTTTTCAAAGGTATGTTTTCAAAAGTATGTTTTCAAAAGTATGTTTTCAAAAGTATGATTTCAAAAGTATGTTTTCATAAGTATGTTTTCAAAAGTATGTTTTCAAAGGTATGTTTTCAAAAGTATGTTTTCAAAAGTATGTTTTCAAAGGTATGTTTTCAAAGGTATGTTTTCATAAGTATGTTTTCAAAAGTATGTTTTCAAAAGTATGTTTTCAAAAGTATGTTTTCAAAAGTATGTTTTCAAAGGTATGTTTTCAAAAGTATGTTTTCAAAAGGTATGTTTTCAAAGTATGATTTTCAAAAGTATGTTTCAACTGTTTTCAAAGTATGTTTTAAGTTAGTTATGTTTTAAGGATTATTTCAAATTTAAACAATAGAGAAAATAAAAATAATATTTTAAAGATGTTTTATTAAATAGATAAAAAAAATTTTAAATTATAAGTATTTTATTAATATGAAAATTAAAATTAATATTTTAATATTAAAAATATTTCAAAAAGTTTATTTTATTTTAAATAATTAAATTAAATTAAAGGTTTTAAAGTATGTTAGAATTTAAAATATTCAAATATTTAAAGATTTTAGAGTTTTCATAAGTATGTTTTCAAAAGTATGTTTTCAAAGGTATGTTTTCAAAAGTATGTTTTCAAAAGTATGTTTTCAAAGGTATGTTTTCAAAAGTATGTTTTCAAAAGTACGTTTTCAAAAGTATGTTTTCAAAAGTACGTTTTCAAAAGTATGATTTCAAAGGTATGTTTTCATAAATATCATGACTTTCTACTGTAAACACACCGATCTCTCCATTGTAGCCACAGTCAAGCTAACCGTTAGCTCCATCATCTTTTTTAGTCTCATTGACTCTGTCAGTGTTGAATATGCTGCCCCTGCTGGTGCGGAGGTGCAGCCACACCTGATTTCAACATGTGTCGGGGTCGCAGCGAGACTCACGCGTGTGGACGACGCCGAGGAAGACACGGCGGTGGCCGGGCTGGCGTTGAAGGTGCTGTAGTCCGAGCCGCCGGTGTAGTTGGACGCCTCGCTCATGGTGCTCGTGGGTCGCTCCTTCCTGTCGCCGCCCTCCGGCTCCGACGGGCTCTTCTGGGCCGGCCTGACACCACAGAGCAGACCAGGTCAGAGACGATGTTCGAGTTAACAAATGAAAAGAAGGAAACGAGAGAAAATAAAATCCTGAAACAAGGACATTAGTAAAGAAGGTAAAAGTTTGAGAATAAAGGGGAACTGCCTTCTGGCTCAGCTCTTTTCACACAGATGAATTTTATAAGCCTCGTTTCCAACTTCAATTATCATTTTATCTCATTTGAAATAACTAGAGCTGCACAATATCTCGAAAAAATATTGATATATAGGCACGTACGATATACATATAGAAAACATGTGATCATTTATCATTTTTTATTGTATAAATCAAGCATTTCTTAAATACTCACTTCGACCAATCAGTGTCTCGTTCTGTAAAGTTGTCAATTTGTACTTCTATGTCTCGTTGTTGTTTACGTCTCCGTCCGTCTGTGAACTGTGCAGCTTGTCAGGCTCGGTTGTTATGGCGACGGAAGTAATACTAACTTGTGGACTAGTCAAACACTAGTGATCCAGTGAAGTAATACTAACTTGTGATCTAGTCAAACACTAGTGATCCAGTGAAGTAATACTAACTTGTGATCTAGTCAAACACTAGTGATCCAGTGAAGTAATACTAACTTGTGATCTAGTCAAACACTAGTGATCCAGTGAAGTAATACTAACTTATGATCTAGTCAAACACTAGTGATCCAGTGAAGTAATACTAACTTATGATCTAGTCAAACACTAGTGATCCAGTGAAGTAATACTAACTTGTGATCTAGTCAAACACTAGTGATCCAGTGAAGTAATACTAACTTGTGATCTAGTCAAACACTAGTGATCCAGTGAAGTAATACTAACTTGTGATCTAGTCAAAACACTAGTGATCCAGTGAAGTAATACTAACTTAGTGATCTAGTCAAACACTAGTGATCCAGTGAAGTAATACTAACTTGTGATCTAGTCAAACACTAGTGATCCAGTGAAGTAATACTAACTTGTGATCTAGTCAAACACTAGTGATCCAGTGAAGTAATACTAACTTGTGATCTAGTCAAACACTAGTGATCCAGTGAAGTAATACTAACTTGTGATCTAGTCAAACACTAGTGATCCAGTGAAGTAATACTAACTTATGATCTAGTCAAACACTAGTGATCCAGTGAAGTAATACTAACTTGTGATCTAGTCAAACACTAGTGATCCAGTGAAGTAATACTAACTTGTGATCTAGTCAAACACTAGTGATCCAGTGAAGTAATACTAACTTGTGATCTAGTCAAACACTAGTGATCCAGTGAAGTAATACTAACTTGTGATCTAGTCAAACACTAGTGATCCAGTGAAGTAATACTAACTTGTGATCTAGTCAAACACTAGTGATCCAGTGAAGTAATACTAACTTGTGATCTAGTCAAACACTAGTGATCCAGTGAAGTAATACTAACTTGTGATCTAGTCAAACACTAGTGATCCAGTGAAGTAATACTAACTTGTGATCTAGTCAAACACTAGTGATCCAGTGAAGTAATACTAACTTGTGATCTAGTCAAACACTAGTGATCCAGTGAAGTAATACTAACTTATGATCTAGTCAAACACTAGTGATCCAGTGAAGTAATACTAACTTATGATCTAGTCAAACACTAGTGATCCAGTGAAGTAATACTAACTTGTGATCTAGTCAAACACTAGTGATCCAGTGAAGTAATACTAACTTGTGATCTAGTCAAACACTAGTGATCCAGTGAAGTAATACTAACTTATGATCTAGTCAAACACTAGTGATCCAGTGAAGTAATACTAACTTGTGATCTAGTCAAACACTAGTGATCCAGTGAAGTAATACTAACTTGTGATCTAGTCAAACACTAGTGATCCAGTGAAGTAATACTAACTTGTGATCTAGTCAAACACTAGTGATCCAGTGAAGTAATACTAACTTGTGATCTAGTCAAACACTAGTGATCCAGTGAAGTAATACTAACTTATGATCTAGTCAAACACTAGTGATCCAGTGAAGTAATACTAACTTGTGATCTAGTCAAACACTAGTGATCCAGTGAAGTAATACTAACTTGTGATCTAGTCAAACACTAGTGATCCAGTGAAGTAATACTAACTTGTGATCTAGTCAAACACTAGTGATCCAGTGAAGTAATACTAACTTGTGATCTAGTCAAACACTAGTGATCCAGTGAAGTAATACTAACTTATGATCTAGTCAAACACTAGTGATCCAGTGAAGTAATACTAACTTATGATCTAGTCAAACACTAGTGATCTAGTCAAACACTAGTGATCCAGTGAAGTAATACTAACTTGTGATCTAGTCAAACACTAGTGATCCAGTGAAGTAATACTAACTTGTGATCTAGTCAAACACTAGTGATCCAGTGAAGTAATACTAACTTATGATCTAGTCAAACACTAGTGATCCAGTCAAACACTAGTGATCCAGTGAAGTAATACTAACTTGTGATCTAGTCAAACACTAGTGATCCAGTGAAGTAATACTAACTTGTGATCTAGTCAAACACTAGTGATCCAGTGAAGTAATACTAACTTGTGATCTAGTCAAACACTAGTGATCCAGTGAAGTAATACTAACTTGTGATCTAGTCAAACACTAGTGATCCAGTGAAGTAATACTAACTTGTGATCTAGTCAAACACCAGTGATCCAGTCACTCGTCTCTTTCAACCTCCTTTGTTAAAGCAACATATTGTAAGAACTTTTCATCTCGTCTCAGTTGTTTCCAAACTTCCAAACAAACCTGTCCGTCTTCACTGTATGCTAACGAGCTAAGTTGTTAGCGCCATTTATAAAGTGTTAGGCGTCCACG
This sequence comes from Callionymus lyra, assembly GCA_016630915.1. Taxonomy (NCBI): domain Eukaryota; kingdom Metazoa; phylum Chordata; class Actinopteri; order Syngnathiformes; family Callionymidae; genus Callionymus; species Callionymus lyra. The sequence continues at coordinate 33,458,977 of JACEEU010000686.1, forward strand.
ATGCTAACGAGCGAAGTTGTTAGCGTCATTTATAAAGTTTTATGTGTGCATCTTCACCGTATGCTAACAAGCTAAGTTGTTAGCGTCATTTATAAAGTGTTATGTGTGCGTCTTCACCGTATGCTAACGAGCTAAGTTGTTAGCGTCATTTATAAAGTGTTATGTATGCGTCTTCACCGTATGCTAACGAGCCGGGGCTCCTCTCTGATGTCGCTCAGTTTGGCGGGAAACCGATGCAAGTCCCGCGAGACTGAGCGTTAGAAGAGATATTTTTATACCATCATGTCGACACCGAAGCGTTGAAATAAACGAAAGAGAAATATCATCGTTTTCCTTCTTAACCCCCGGACCTACACTACTGTACTCATGGCTACATTTTTAGGGGAAAGAAAAAAATATCCGATGATACGTGTTGCTCGTGACTCTGACGAGTCCACTTTATTAATATTATTTGTGTTTCATTCCTGTCGTCAGAGAAGAAACTCCCTGACAACGTTCGTATTCACTCGCTGGAGTCGTTACAAGTTCCTGCTTCACACAGAGACACAAAAGTATCGACGTCGCACAACAACCAGAGACTTTTGTTTGCGAAATCATTGTCGAAGCAGCAGAAAAACGAACCAGTGATGACTTTTTTTTTTCAATCTATCATCGACGAAAACAAACATATTGTTTGTTTATAGTTTATTTTATGTTAATAGTTCATTATGATCATAAATAATATGTTTATAAAGTTCAAAGTGAAAGAATCAAAGAAGAAAAGTGAGAGAAGAACATCAAAGATGTTTGTGTGTTTGTGTGTTTGTGTGGTGTGTCGTCACGGATTGTTCCGGGTTCTAAGAAAAGCACCTCATGTTACACACATGACAAGAACGACAACACAACAGTCGCGACACACAGTCAGATGACGATTGTTGTGTTGTCGTTCTTGTCATGTGACAACACAACAGTCGCGACACACGGTCAGATGACGATTGTTGTGTTGTCGTTCTTGTCATGTGACAACACAACAGTCGCAACACACGTTCAGATGACGATTGTGGTGTTGTCGTTCTTGTACAAGTACTGGACAATACTACACATATATACTTGTTACTACACTATCACAACACCAGAGTCAAGTACTGGACAATACTACACATATATACTTGTTACTACACTATCACAACACCAGAGTCAAGTACTGGACAATACTACAAATATATACTTGTTACTACACTATCATAACACCAGAGTCAAGTACTGGACAATACTACAAATATATACTTGTTACTACACTATTACAACACCAGAGTCAAGTACTGGACAATACTACACATATATACTTGTTACTACACTATCACAACACCAGAGTCAAGTACTGGACAATACTACACATATATACTTGTTACTACACTATCACAACACCAGAGTCAAGTACTGGACAATACTACACATATATACTTGTTACTACACTATCACAACACCAGAGTCAAGTACTGGACAATACCACACATATATACTTGTTACTACAGCATCACAACACCAGAGTCAAGTACTAGACAATACTACACATATATACTTGTTACTACACTATCACAACACCAGAGTCAAGTACTGGACAATACTACACATATATACTTGTTACTACACTATCACAACACCAGAGTCAAGTACTGGACAATACTACACATATATACTTGTTACTACACTATCACAACACCAGAGTCAAGTACTGGACAATACTACAAATATATACTTGTTACTACACTATCATAACACCAGAGTCAAGTACTGGACAATACTACAAATATATACTTGTTACTACACTATTACAACACCAGAGTCAAGTACTGGACAATACTACACATATATACTTGTTACTACACTATCACAACACCAGAGTCAAGTACTGGACAATACTACACATATATACTTGTTACTACACTATCACAACACCAGAGTCAAGTACTGGACAATACTACACATATATACTTGTTACTACACTATCACAACACCAGAGTCAAGTACTGGACAATACTACACATATATACTTGTTACTACACTATCACAACACCAGAGTCAAGTACTGGACAATACTACACATATATACTTGTTACTACACTATCACAACACCAGAGTCAAGTACTGGACAATACTACACATATATACTTGTTACTACACTATCACAACACCAGAGTCAAGTACTGGACAATACTACAAATATATACTTGTTACTACACTATCACAACACCAGAGTCAAGTACTGGACAATACTACAAATATATACTTGTTACTACACTATCACAACACCAGAGTCAAGTACTGGACAATACTACACATATATACTTGTTACTACACTATCACAACACCAGAGTCAAGTACTGGACAATACTACACATATATACTTGTTACTACACTATCACAACACCAGAGTCAAGTACTGGACAATACTACACATATATACTTGTTACTACACTATCACAACACCAGAGTCAAGTACTGGACAATACTACACATATATACTTGTTACTACACTATCACAACACCAGAGTCAAGTACTGGACAATACTACACATATATACTTGTTACTACACTATCACAACACCAGAGTCAAGTACTGGACAATACTACACATATATACTTGTTACTACACTATCACAACACCAGAGTCAAGTACTGGACAATACTACAAATATATACTTGTTACTACACTATCACACAACCAGAGTCAAGTACTGGACAATACTACACATATATACTTGTTACTACAGTATCACTATACATCGCAGTAGAGTCCACGTACAACACTGGTCACCATCGTAGCATTTAAATAAGTAATAATATTATTGTGTATAAATGTTAACATTTTCATTGAATTGTCAGTTTATTAAAATCACGAAGACACCGATCAATAGAACCGATCAGTTGTTTCTGGACTTTTTGCTCCTAAACCCAAGTATGAGTGAACGGTTTCCAAGTTAGTTCCACGACAGTCATGAGGACGAGCAGCTGATGTTACCTGAGCGGCGTCTCTGTGGGTGTGTCAGGGTGAACTAGCGCTCCACAACTCACACTGAGGAGGACACACAACCGTGAGAAATCAAACAAACACACACATGAGAAATCAAACAAACACACACAACCGTGAGAAATCAAACAAAAACACACACACATGAGAAATCAAACAAAAACACACATGAGAAACAAACACACACACATGAGAAATCAAACAAACACACACATGAGAAATCAAACAAACACACAACCGTGAGAAATCAAACAAACACACACATGAGAAATCAAACAAACACACACAACCGTGAGAAATCAAACAAAAACACACACACATGAGAAATCAAACAAAAACACACATGAGAAATCAAACAAACACACACACATGAGAAATCAAACAAACACACACATGAGAAATCAAACAAACACACACATGAGAAATCAAACAAACACACACATGAGAAATCAAACAAACACACACATGAGAAATCAAACAAACACACACATGAGAAATCAAACAAACACACACATGAGAAATCAAACAAACACACACATGAGAAATCAAACAAACACACACATGAGAAATCAAACAAACACACACATGAGAAATCAAACAAACACACACATGAGAAATCAAACAAACACACACATGAGAAAAGAAACATTTGATGATGGAAAACATGGAGAATGTGGTGAATTTCACAGTAAAAGCACGAGTGTGTGTTTGATGAGCTTTTACCACATGAACCGAACATTGATCTAAATATAAATAATATAAATAAATATTGTATTTTTATTCAGAACGTAAACGTTACTTTCCGACAGTTTACACTTTTATTTCATCTTCCACTTTTTTTTAATATATTGACAACATATTTACAGGAAAAGATGATTTTTCCATCAGTTTCTTTCACTCAAATGGTTTATTTTATGTTGTTTTTTCTCTCCGACATTGATGAGACGTTAATGAACTCACAAGTGACGACAACGTGTTGTGTAGTACTGAGTGTGTGTAACAACTGATAATAAACATG
>JACEEU010000686.1:33468004-33503004 GCA_016630915.1 Callionymus lyra
GGGGGGGGGGGGGGGGGGGGGGGGGGGGGGGGGGGGGGGGGGGGGGGGGGGGGGGGGGGAGGGGGGGGGGGGGGGGGGGGGGGGGGGGGGGGGGGGGGGGGGGGGAGGGGGGGGGGGGAGGGGGGGGGGGGGGGGGGGGGGGGGGGGGGGGGGGGGGGGGGGGGAGGGGAGGAGGGGGGGGGGGGGGGAGGGGGGGGGGGGGGGGGGGGGGGGGGGGGGGGGAAAGGGGGGGGGGGGGGCGGGACCGCGGCCCCCGGCGGGGGGGGGGGGGGGGGGGGGGGAAAAAGGGGGGGGGGGGGGGGCCCGCCGGGCCCGGGGGGGGGGGGGGGGGGGGGAAGAAGAGAAGAAGGGGGGGGGGGGCCCGCACAGGCCCCGGGCGGGGGGGGGGGGGGGGAGAAAAAAAAAGGGGAGAGTTGACCAGTACTCCCGGGGGTGGGAAAAGAAGCCTACCGTGTTTACAACCACAACACTTGATGAAGTTGTAACTACTTTCATTTGTTTTCAAACCAAAATATGTCCAAACATCAGCTTTAAAATCTCACTGTATCCTCTTGTCCTCAGTCATTCCCGGCAATGAAAAAACGCTTTTAATATTTCCATGTTAATTGTGAATAATGTTAAGGAAATACAAACCATCAATAACCTATAAACTATAAAATCAACCGTATTGTAAGTAAGTAATTACAAAAAAGTGTATAAATATTTTTACACAACACTAAAACTGACATGTCGACATTTATATCTCCATTCATCAAGTGAGTCATTTACTACCATCACACACACACACACACACTCACACACACACGCACACGCACAGACAGAAACAAACAAATGCAAACACACACACACTCACGCACACACACACACGCACACATGCACCATGCACAGACAGAAAAACATACACACACACACACACACACACAGACACACGCACACACACACGCACACACACATGCACAGACAGAAACAAACAAATGCAAACACACACACACTCACATGCACAGACAGAAAAACATACACACACACACACACACACACACACAGACACACGCACAGACAGAAAAACACACACACACACACACTTGCACACACACACACACACACACACACACACACACACACACCCACACACACACACACACCCCACACACACAACACACACACACACACACACACACACACACACACACACACACACACACTTGCACACACACATGCACAGACAGACAGATAAATACACACACAAACACACACCCACTTGCACACACACTCACACACACACACATACTGCGATGACACAACGTTAAGATCCTAACATGGAGATATCCAGACAAAAATCCGACAACAGTCGACATATGTTCGATATAAAGTCGTCGTAGTAACGTGTGACTCACCAGAGAAGAAGAGGATGAAGGACCACAAGCTTCTGGAGAGAAAGAAGCAGCTGCGGCGCTAGAGTGAGCGCTAGCTCTACCTCTCTCTCTCCATCGCTCTCTCTCTCTACCTCTCTCTCTCCAACGTTCTCTCTCTCTACCTCTCTCTCTCTCTCTCTCTCCATCTCTCTCACCCTCCTTCCCTCGCTCCGCAGCCGTGTGATCGCCCAGATGGGTCAAATTGGAGAGAGATGGAAGAACATCTGAGATGGAGCAGCTGAGTGTTTCTACTCAGTGATGACAACACTACACACACACAACATCTACACCTTCACATCTGTCTGTACTTACACACACACAACATCTACACCTTCACATCTCTGTCTGTACTTTTACACACACACAACATCTACACCTTCACATCTGTCTGTACTTACACACACACAACATCTACACCTTCACATCTGTCTGTACTTACACACACACAACATCTACACCTTCACATCTGTCTGTACTTACACACACACAACATCTACACCTTCACATCTGTCTGTACTTCCACACACAACATCTACACCTTCACATCTGTCTGTACTTACACACACACAACATCTACACCTTCACATCTGTCTGTACTTACACACAGACAACATCTACACCTTCACAACTGTCTGTACTTACACATACACACAACATCTACATCTTCACAACTGTCTGTACTTACACACATACAACATCTACACCTTCACATCTGTCTGTACTTACACACACAACATCCACACCTTCATAACTGTCTGTACTTACACACATACAACATCTACACCTTCACATCTGTCTGTACTTACACACAGACAACATCTACACCTTCGCATCTGTCTGTACTTACACACACAACATCTACACCTTCACATCTGTCTGTACTTACACACATACAACATCTACACCTTCACATCTGTCTGTACTTACACACAACAACATCTACACCTTCACAACTGTCTGTACTTACACACATACAACATCTACACCTTCACAACTGTCTGTACTTACACCCACAACATCTACACCTTCACAAATGTCTGTACTTACACCCACAACATCTACACCTTCACATCTGTCTGTACTTACACACACAACATCTACACCTTCACATCTGTCTGTACTTACACACACAACATCTACACCTTCACATCTGTCTGTACTTACACACACACACAACATCTACACCTTCACATCTGTCTGTACTTACACACACAACATCTACACCTTCACATCTGTCTGTACTTACACACACACAACATCTACACCTTCACATCTGTCTGTACTTACACCCACAACATCTGTCTGTACTTACACACACACAACATCTACACCTTCACATCTGTCTGTACTTACACACACACAACATCTACACCTTCACATCTGTCTGTACTTACATACACAACATCTACACCTTCACATCTGTCTGTACTTACACACATACATCTACACCTTCACATCTGTCTGTACTTCACACACAACATCTACACCCCTTCACATCTGTCTGTTCTTACACACACAACATCTACACCTTCACATCTGTCTGTACTTACATACACAACATCTACACCTTCACATCTGTCTGTACTTACACACATACAACATCTACACCTTCACATCTGTCTGTACTTACACACACACAACATCTACACCTTCACATCTGTCTGTACTTACACACACAACATCTATACCTTCACAACTGTCTGTACTTACACACACAACATCTACACCTTTACAACTGTCTGTACTTACACACACACAACATCTACACCTTCACATCTGTCTGTACTTACACACACACAACATCTACACCTTCACATCTGTCTGTACTTACACACACACAACATCTACACCTTAACATCTGTCTGTACTTACACACACACAACATCTACACCTTAACATCTGTCTGTACTTACACACACACAACATCTACACCTTCACATCTGTCTGTACTTACACACACACAACATCTACACCTTCACATCTGTCTGTACTTACACACACAACATCTACACCTTCACATCTGTCTGTACTTACACACACACAACATCTACACCTTCACATCTGTCTGTACTTACACACACACACAACATCTACACCTTCACATCTGTCTGTACTTACACACACACAACATCTACACCTTCACATCTGTCTGTACTTACACACATACATCTACACCTTCACATCTGTCTGTACTTACACACACAACATCTACACCTTCACATCTGTCTGTTCTTACACACACAACATCTACACCTTCACATCTGTCTGTACTTACACACACACAACATCTACACCTTAACATCTGTCTGTACTTACACACACACAACATCTACACCTTCACATCTGTCTGTACTTACACACACACACAACATCTACACCTTCACATCTGTCTCTTACATGTTGTACTTACACACACACAACATCTACACCTTCACATCTGTCTGTACTTACACACACACAACATCTACACCTTCACATCTGTCTGTACTTACACACACTACACAACATCTGCGTACTTACACACAACATCTACACCTTCACATCTGTCTGTACTTACACACACACAAACATCTACACCTTAACATCTGTCTGTACTTACACACACACAACATCTACACCTTAACATCTGTCTGTACTTACACACACACAACATCTACACCTTAACATCTGTCTGTACTCACATACACACAACATCTACACCTTAACATCTGTCTGTACTCACATACACACAACATCTACACCTTAACATCTGTCTGTACTTACACACACACAACATCTACACCTTAACATCTGTCTGTACTTACACACACGTGTCAAAATGATACCAAATTATTTGACTGAATTAAAAACATTAAATATATTACGTTTAAAGTTTCTTATTTGAATTATTAGAATTTTTATAAAAGATTATTTTTTTAAATATTACATTTTAAATTAAATTCTTATAAAAACTAGAAACTAACTAAACATTTTTATATAGAAATGTTTTCATTTATTATTACATTTATTTAAAAAAAAAAAAAATTAAAAAAAAGCCTCTCCAACAAAAAAAACAAAGACGTTTAATGTTAATATTCTGCCGAAACTTAAATTATTGATTAAACGGAACATTTTTGAATTTTAAAATCAAACTATTCCAGCATTAAAGAAGTGATAGTTCACCGATCATTCATTTAACTCTCCTATCATGAGTTAAAATCCTTACACATGAATGTTCAGGACCCATGAGCAAGACTTGATCACATTTAGCAGTTTTTAATGAAAGATATATTTATTATAATTTGTCACTAGTAAAAGATCTTGAACTTGATAGAATCACAACAAAAACTTCCAATAAATCTTGTTTAAACTTTAAATATTTGGATCAGGAGTTGACAGTTATTCTCATCATTGCATCCATCCTTCTAACCATCCATCCATCCATCCATCCATGCATCCATCCATCCATCCATCCATCCATGCATCCATGCATCCATGCATCCATGCATCCATGCATCCATCTTTCTAACCATCCATCCATCCATCCATCCATCCATCCATGCATCCATCCATCCATGCATCCATGCATCCATGCATCCATGCATCCATCCATCCATGCATCCATCCATCCATGCATCCATCTTTCTAACCATCCATCCATCCATGCATCCATCCATCCATGCATCCATCCATCCATCTTTCTATCCATCCTTCTAACCATCCATCCATCCATCCATGCATCCATCCATCCATGCATCCATCTTTCTAACCATCCATCCATCCATCCATCCATGCATCCATCCATCCATCCATGCATCCATCCATCCATGCATCCATCCATCCATCGATCTGAAGGATGAAGTGAAACCAAAGACTCATGAACCAGAGAAACGAAGCAACACAAACACACAAGTGTTGTGTTAGTTCTACACACGTGGAACTAGACGACACTAACACACGCTTGATAGTCTTATCGGTTCATATTAATCTAAGAGCACGTGACGACGAGAAGCTTCCATCACATTCAAACTTCCATCCAAGTGTGACACGAGCGTCTGAGACGCAGCATCGTCGTCTTCCTCGTGTCTCCAGAGAATCTTTCATTCACAGATGTTTTATTCATACAACATGTTCCGTGTTCAGGCGAGACCTCACACACACACACACACACACACACACACACACACACACACACACACGCACGCACACACCGAACACACACGCACGCACGCACGCACAAACGCCCTCTAGGTGGCAGCAGTCGTTACGTCCTATGCAGCTGAAGGAAGAATGAGATCGAGGTGATGACTGAGGACGAGAGGATACACTGATGACTGAGGACAAGAGGATACAGTGATGACTGAGGACGAGAGGATACAGTTATGACTGAGGACGAGAGTATACAGTGACACCAGCAGCTTTCAAAGCATATTTTTGTTTTTAGTTCCAACCAAAGAACCAAAAGAGAACAATAACAAGATATCACTAACATTCAGTGTCTCTAAGATCGGGATGTATTGTCCGTCCGTCCGTCCGTCCATATATATATATATATATATATATATATATATATATAGAGTCATATATGAATAAATAGACATATATCATAATAGGACAATTTACTTGTGCTTGTCTTGCTTTCAGAAAAACCTCAAATGAAATACATAAGAAATACAAAATGAATCTTCTCTCCTCAGATGTTCTTCTACAAGTTTGATGACCTGGATGCAGCAGCAGCTTCTGAACAACCTTCAACATGTTCACTTCCATCAAGAGTTCCTACACCAGGACAACACCAGCGACTGAAATAGATATTTGGGACACGAGTTTTCACCTGTAGAAGCAGCAGACAGTGGTTACTGTCAGGACGAGAGACCAACATGACCCTGGACCAGAGTAGACCTAAGACTTCACTGTAGGAAACAACGTCTTGAAACTGGTCTTCAGGAGACAAGTTTGTTTCTGTGATCTTAAAATCTTTCTTATCAAGAGTCATGACAACATTTCCTGTTTCCTGTATCCTCTGGTCCTCAGTCATTACTGTATCATCTCGTCCTCAGTCATCACTGTATCCTCTTGTCCTTTCATCAATGTATCCTGTCGTCCTCAGTCATCACTGTATCCTCTCGTCCTCAGTCATCACTGTATCCTCTCATCCTCAGTCATCACTGTATCCTCTTGTCCTCAGTCATCACTGTATCCTCTCGTCCTCAGTCATCACTGTATCCTCTCATCCTCAGTCATCACTGTATCCTCTTGTCCTCAGTCATCACTGTATCTTCTCGTCCTCAGTCATCACTGTATCCTCTCGTCCTCAGTCATCACTGTATCTTCTCGTCCTCAGTCATCACTGTATCTTCTCGTCCTCAGTCATCACTGTATCCTCTCGTCCTCAGTCATCACTGTATCCTCTCGTCCTCAGTCATCACTGTATCCTCTTGTCCTCAGTCATCACTGTATCCTCTCGTCCTCAGTCATCACTGTATCATCTCGTCCTCAGTCATCACTGTATCCTCTTGTCCTTTCATCAATGTATCCTGTCGTCCTCAGTCATCACTGTATCCTCTTGTCCTCAGTCATCACTGTATCCTCTCATCCTCAGTCATCACTGTATCCTCTTGTCCTCAGTCATCACTGTATCCTCTCGTCCTCAGTCATCACTGTATCCTCTCGTCCTCAGTCATCACTGTATCCTCTCGTCCTCAGTCATCACTGTATCCTCTCGTCCTCAGTCATCACTGTATCCTCTCATCCTCAGTCATCACTGTATCCTCTTGTCCTCAGTCATCACTGTATCCTCTCGTCCTCAGTCATCACTGTATCCTCTTGTCCTCAGTCATCACTGTATCCTCTCATCCTCAGTCATCACTGTATCCTCTCATCCTCAGTCATCACTGTATCCTCTTGTCCTCAGTCATCACTGTATCCTCTCGTCCTCAGTCATCACTGTATCCTCTTGTCCTTAGTCATCACTGTATCCTCTTGTCCTCAGTCATCACTGTATCCTCTCATCCTCAGTCATCACTGTATCCTCTTGTCCTCAGTCGTCAACATTTCCTCCTGGCGTTTATGGACCATTTTAAAAAGACACTCTGGAGGAAACATGACTCGAGACGAAACCTTTTGTTCTTGATCTACTTTGTTTGGAAGATGTTTCAAAGATAAGATGAATTTATCTTTAAATCACTTCAATAACGAGTCAACGTGTCTGAAACACAAACAATCCTTCATTTGAGGTTCAGAGTGTGAAGGACGTGGAACTACAACACAACACATCAACACACTCAAGGGTTCGTGTTGTGTAAAGTCAGCTGAATATTTTTTATGAATGAAAATAAAGTTTAAAAATGAGAATTTTGATTGAATTTCTTTAGATGTTTCAATGTTTCTGGATAAATTGTCTGTTTCTTGTGAAGATTTAAATTGACTACAGCATTAAAACATGCAGGAAGTAAAGATTCATTATAATATATAATAGTTACATGATGTCACTCTGTGTACTTGGAGATTAAAACTTATTCGTACAAATACAAAGGACTGAACAACCATTAACAAGATTCAATGACTTCTCTACTCGTGGAAGGAATCTTTCACCTCACAGGAACAAACGACTTTTAGCCATAAATGATTCATGAATGAAAATGTTACATGAGGTTTTATTTTAGGTTCACATGAAAGTTTTATTTTCCTGTCGTGGTGGAAGAACTGGTGAAGGTTTAGGGAAGATGGTCGACCACTTATGTTGAGATGCTGGTCTAGATACACACAATACACCACAACACACACACACAGACTTCATAACTGTTGATACCAAACGCATCACAATACACCGTGATAATGTAGGATATATGTGTAGTATTGTCCAGTACTTGACTCTGGTGTTGTGATAGTGTAGTAACAAGTATATATGTGTAGTATTGTCCAGTACTTGACTCTGGTGTTGTGATAGTGTAGAAACAAGTATATATGTTTAGTATTGTCCAGTACTTGACTCTGGTGTTGTGATAGTGTAGTAACAAGTATATATGTGTAGTATTGTCCAGTACTTGACTCTGGTGTTGTGATAGTGTAGTAACAAGTATATATGTGTAGTATGTCCAGTACTTGACTCTGGTGTTGTGATAGTGTAGTAACAAGTATATATGTGTAGTATTGTCCAGTACTTGACTCTGGTGTTGTGATAGTGTGGGATAGTGAGTAACAAGTATATATGTGTAGTATTGTCCAGTACTTGACTCTAGTGTGTGATAGTGTAGTAAAAGTATTTGTGTAGTATTGTCCAGTACTTGACTCTGGTGTTGTGATAGTGTAGTAACAGGTATATATGTGTAGTATTGTCCAGTACTTGACTCTGGTGTTGTGATAGTGTAGTAACAAGTATATATGTGTAGTATTGTCCAGTACTTGTTGAATGCTTGACTTCAATCACTGTATCCTCTCATCCTCAGTCATCACTGTATCCTCTCATCCTCAGTTATTCTTTCTTTAGCTGTATTCAGGTATATTTTTCTACAGTTGACTCGATCCAACAAACACACTTGGTTTTGTCTCTTTAAACAAATATGCAGAAACTAAACTAAACTCAACCGAGACATAATCTACATGTTGACTAACTAACTAACTAACTAACTAACTAACTAACTAACTAACTAACTAACTAACTAACTAACTAACTAACTAACCATCGCAGTCAAGCTGGTCACCGGTTCATCACCCGGAGCAGGAAGACATGTTTGTTGTGAGGCTCTGGACCACTTTGTCAGGCTCTTCACACCACGTTTGAGGGCTGTCACGTTTAATTGATGTTGCCATGACGACCAGTGAGAGAGTTTTTCACTTCCAGCCACGAATGATCAGATCAGAGAAGGAAGAATGAACGTGTCGAGGAGGAAATGATGGAAACAAACATACATGTCGTCACTGCATCCATGTTCCACATCACTGCATGGACTATGAGTGTTCTTTGTTTGGAGAAGTTTGCTCTTTCTATTCTATTTCTATTCTATTTCTATTCTATTTCTATTCTATTTCTGATTCGAGACAGTTTGACTCGAATCACAGTCTCTTATTTCGACAGTTTGACTCGAATCACAGTCTCTTATCTCGACCGTTTGACTCGAATCACAGTCTCTTATCTCGACCGTTTGACTCGAATCACAGTCTCTTATCTCGACCGTTTGACTCGAATCACAGTCTCTTATCTCGACCGTTTGACTCGAATCACAGTCACTTATCTCGACCGTTTGACTCGAATCACAGTCACGTATCTCGACCGTTTGACTCGAATCACAGTCACTTATCTCGACCGTTTGACTCGAATCACAGTCACTTATCTCGACCGTTTGACTCGAATCACAGTCACTTATCTCGACCGTTTGACTCGAATCACAGTCACTTATCTCGACCGTTTGACTCGAATCACAGTCACTTATCTCGACCGTTTGACTCGAATCACATTCACTTATCTCGACCGTTTGACTCGAATCACAGTCACTTATCTCGACCGTTTGACTCGAATCACAGTCACTTATCTCGACCGTTTGACTCGAATCACAGTCACTTATCTCGACCGTTTGACTCGAATCACAGTCACTTATCTCGACCGTTTGACTCGAATCACAGTCACTTATCTCGACCGTTTGACTCGAATCACAGTCACTTATCTCGACCGTTTGACTCAAATCACAGTCACTTATCTCGACCGTTTGACTCGAATCACAGTCACTTATCTCGACCGTTTGACTCGAATCACAGTCACTTATCTCGACCGTTTGACTCGAATCACAGTCACGTATCTCGACCGTTTGACTCGAATCACAGTCACTTATCTCGACCGTTTGACTCGAATCACAGTCACTTATCTCGACCGTTTGACTCGAATCACAGTCACTTATCTCGACCGTTTGACTCGAATCACAGTCACAAACACGTATCTCGACCGTTTTCTCGACCGTGACTCAAATCACAGTCACGTATCTCGACCGTTTGACTCAAATCACAGTCACTTATCTCGACCGTTTGACTCGAATCACATTCACTTATCTCGACCGTTTGACTCGAATCACAGTCACTTATCTCGACCGTTTGACTCAAATCACAGTCACGTATCTCGACCGTTTGACTCGAATCACAGTCACTTATCTCGACCGTTTGACTCAAATCACAGTCATCTCGACGTATCCCGACCGTTTGACTCGAATCACAGTCTCTTATCTCGACCGTTTGACTCGAATCACAGTCACTTATCTCGACAGTTTGACTCGAATCACAGTCACTTATCTCGACCGTTTGACTCGAATCACAGTCACTTATCTCGACCGTTTGACTCGAATCACAGTCACTTATCTCGACCGTTTGACTCGAATCACAGTCACGTATCTCGACAGTTTGACTCGAATCACATGTCAGTTTGATCACGACTCGAATCACAGTCCTTATCTCGACCGTTTGACTCGAATCACAGTCACTTATCTCGACAGTTTGACTCGAATCACATTCACTTATCTCGACAGTTTGACTGGAATCACATTCACTTATCTCGACAGTTTGACTCGAATCACAGTCACGTATCTCGACCGTTTGACTCAAATCACATTCACTTATCTCCGATAGACAGTTTGACTCGAATCACAGTCACTTATCTCGACAGTTTGACTGGAATCACAGTCACTTATCTCGACAGTTTGACTCGAATCACAGTCACTTATCTCGACAGTTTGACTGGAATCACAGTCACTTATCTCGACAGTTTGACTGGAATCACAGTCACGTATCTCGACAGTTTGACTCGAATCACAGTCACTTATCTCGACAGTTTGACTGGAATCACAGTCACTTATCTCGACAGTTTGACTGGAATCACAGTCACTTATCTCGACAGTTTGACTGGAATCACAGTCACTTATCTCGACAGTTTGACTCGAATCACATTCACTTATCTCGACCGTTTGACTCAAATCACAGTCACTTATCTCGACCGTTTGACTCGAATCACAGTCACTTATCTCGACAGTTTGACTGAATCACAGTCACTTATCTCGACCGTTTGACTCGAATCACAGTCACTTATCTCGACAGTACTGTTTTGAATCACAGTCACTTTTCTCGACCGTGTTGACTCAAATCACAGTCACGTATCTCGACCGTTTGACTCGAATCACAGTCACGTATCTCGACCGTTTGACTCGAATCACAGTCACTTATCTCGACTCAGTACACAGTCACTTATCTCGACCGTTTGACTCAAATCACAGTCACTTATCTCGACCGTTTGACTCGAATCACAGTCACTTATCTCGACCGTTTGACTCAAATCACAGTCACGTATCTCTCGACCGTTTGACTCGAAATCACAGTCACTGTATCTCGACCGTTTGACTCAAATCACAGTCACTTATCTCGACCGTTTGACTCAAATCACAGTCACGTATCTCGACCGTTTGACTCAAATCACAGTCACGTATCTCGACCGTTTGACTCGAATCACAGTACACCTTCTCCACCCTTTGACTCCGAAATCACAGTCACGTATCTCGACCGTTTGACTCGAATCACAGTCACTTATCTCGACCGTTTGACTCGAATCACAGTCACGTATCTCGACCGTTTGACTCGAATCACAGTCACGTTATCTCGCCCGTTTGCAGTTAGCATCTTCATCAGCTCCAAACTAAATTATCTCCAAACACGGCGATCCAGCTTCAAACGATCCTCGACAACATGTTCCAACGCGACCATGACGACAACAACCAACAGCGTTTTGAAAATGTGTTACAAAAAAAGAAACAAATGTGTGTTTATTCTTACTTTAAACCAAACGTAACTAGTTTTGAACCTTGTTGTCGTCCTTGAACGCATCACTTGTTGCATCACGACGTAACACGACAACGATCTCCGGCTACAGTGACGACACATCACAACGACATGTGTCACCTTTACAACACTGACTCGGACCCACAGACGTGCTGTGTTAGCAACGACAGACCCTCGCTTTGTGTTGCCTGGCAACAAAAGATGTGCTCGTGTGAACAAGAAGGATCATCGTCGCTCGTTGAAGAAGAAACGTTTGGGTTCAGTGTGTGTGAGGCGGGGTGTCACGAGACATGTTATAAAGAGTGAGATGAAGAGTGAGATGGAGAGTGAGATGGAGAGTGAGATGGAGAGTGAGATGAAGAGTGAGATGGAGAGTGAGAAGAAGATTGAGATAAAGAGTGAGAGGGAGAATCAGATGAAGAGTGAGATGGAGAGTGAGAAGAAGATTGAGATAAAGAGTGAGATGGAGAATCAGATGAAGAGTGAGATGGAGAGTGAGATGAAGAGTGAGATGGAGAGTGAGAAGAAGATTGAGATAAAGAGTGAGAGGGAGAATCAGATGAAGAGTGAGATGGAGAGTGAGAAGAAGATTGAGATAAAGAGTGAGATGAAGAGTGAGATTTTGAGTGAATTGGAGAATCAGATGAAGAGTGATAGGACTGAGATAAAGAGTGAGAGGAAGATTGAGATAAAGAGTGAGATGGAGAATCAGATGAAGAGTGATAGGAGTGAGATTTTGAGTGAGATGAAGAGTGAGATAAAGAGTGAGATGGAGAGTGAGGTGGAGAATCAGATTAAGAGCGATAGGAGTGAGATAAAGAGTGAGAAGAAGATTGAGATAAAGAGTGGGATGAACAGTGAGATAAAGAGTGATAAGAGTGCGATGAAGAGATAAAGTTTGAGATGAAGAGGGAGACTGAGAGAAAGGGTGAGATATAGGGTGATGAGAAGAGTGTGATTGAGAGGAAGACTGCGATGAAGAGTGAGATAAAGGGTAAGAAGAAGAGTGAGAGGAAGAGTGATAAGAGTGAAATGAAGAGTTAGTTAAAAAGTTAGAAGACGAGTGAGATGAAAAGTGTGATAAAGAGTGAGAGTGAGAAGAAGAGTGAGTTCTAAAGGTCTTGGTGCAGTGGAAGAAGTGAGTCACATGTGGGTCCAGACAGGAAGTGAGTCAGGACGAAGCAGGAATGTGTAACAACACTGCAACATCAGTGTAACAACACTGCAACATCACTGTAACAACACTGCAACATCAGTGTAACAACACTGCAACATCAGTGTAACAACACTGCAACATCACTGTAACAACACTGCAACATCAGTGTAACAACACTGCAACATCAGTGTAACAACACTGCAACATCACTGTAACAACACTGCAACATCACTGTAACAACACTGCAACATCACTGTAACAACACTGCAACATCAGTGTAACAACACTGCAACATCACTGTAACAACACTGCAACATCATGACATCAGTGTAACAACACTGCAACATCAGTGTAACAACACTGCAACATCAGTGTAAAAACAATGCAACATCACTGTAACAACACTGCAACATCAGTGTAACAACACTGCAACATCACTGTAACAACACTGCAACATCACTGTAACAACACTGCAACATCAGTGTAACAACACTGCAACATCACTGTAACAACACTGCAACATCAGTGTAACAACACTGCAACATCAGTGTAACAACACTGCAACATCAGTGTAACAACACTGCAACATCACTGTAACAACACTGTAACAACACTGCAACATCACTGTAACAACACTGCAACATCACTGTAACAACACTGCAACATCACTGTAACAACACTGCAACAACACTGCAACATCACTGTAACAACACTCTACCAACACTGACAACACTGCAACATCAGTGTAAAAACACTGCAACATCAGTGTAACAACACTGAAACAACACTACAACATCAGTGTAACAACAGTGCAACAATTAAGAACACTGTAACAACACTGTAACAACACTTAAGAACAACATAATAACAATGCAACAACAGTGTAACAACACTGCAACATCAGTGTAACAACAGTGCAACAATTAAGAACACTGTAACAACACTGCAACATCAGTGTAACAACAGTGCAACAATTAAGAACACTGTAACAACATTGAAACACTTAACACTGTGATAACACTGTAACAACACCTAAGAACACTGTAACAACAGCAATTAAGACCTGTACATATTGTACAACGATTCACAGAGTTTATATTAAAGCTGGTCTGAGACGAAAGAGCTCGATCACTCGTTCACTGCTGCCTTCAACTCACTCGCTCTTCACTGGCACTGACGCCGCCGAGAGTCAACATTCTCAGACGAGTCTGCAGAACCAGAAGTCGGAGCTCCGCCCACACCGATGATTCTGGACCAGCACCATCGTAATGTAGCCATTAGCGTCCTGGTCTGTGAGGAGTTTTAGTTCCAGGCCGTGACACTCGAGGATCCTTTTGTCCAGACGAGGACTCACTAGAGTCTGGATCACGAGGTGAGACGTCCTGCAGTTCCATCCATCATCTCACGAGTCGACACCTGTCAATCATCTCTCCGAGAGACGACAACACGCAGACGAACCGTCATGCAAGTCACAACATATGTCAACCCCCGGTGGACGACTGCTGCTACTACAACCGCCTGACAAGAACACACACTGGAGATCTTTCTGACGCTGCCCTCTAGTGGTCAAAGTGAACGGATGAAAGCACGAGTGTTGGCCTGAGACACTGTTTGGCTGCTTCTACAATAACATCAGTAAAACTCAATTGATAACAAGAAGTATATTTTTAAAGACTACATTAATGTGACTCATGACTCAAAACTAGTTATATCTTGTTTAACATCCAAATAAAATCGTTTTTGGAAAAAGACAATTTTGGAAAACAGGATTTTGTCCATGTGAATTAATTATTTATACATTAATAATTGAATTATTTGGATGTTAAATATTGAAGTAAATCAGTGGAATTAAAATATTAAAATAATTTAACTTTTTTTTATTAAAAAGGATTTTTTTAAGGATTTTTTTTTTTTTTTTGGAAAGAAGAAAATCTTAAATTTTTAAATTGATGCATTTTTTCCACACAGCGTTCAATGATCGACTTCAAATTATATTAAAAAATGCTATTTTTTTTCCATTGATAGTCTTTTTAATTCAGCATAAAAATGTTTGCATCACGGTGACACCAGACAATACTAAACGATACCGAGCGTCACATGATCGTCTGCGCGTCACATGATTGGATGAAAGTCTGATCCAGTAGTTCTGTTGCTTTAGTCTGGAGACTCTAATTATACATACATTTATATATTGAAGACTTCAAATTAAAAAATAATGAATTTAGAGAAAATATTTTTCAATTATTTAAATGAGAATTAACTGTATGTATTAAAAAAATATAAATTATTAAAAACTTTTTTTTAAATTTAATTTCAATATAGAAATGATTGAATTTAATGATTAAATAAAATAGTTTGAAATCTTTGACACTGATATACTTTCGCTGAGCTTTTATTTTGAAACAGGAAAGACTCAAGTCATCAACATGTGACGATGAACACATGTACTGTGTCTCAAAACACACACTTCTCTCAGTGCACTGGTTAGTATCATCAGGATAGTGTACATACTAACTAGTAACTAATCCTCCACAGATAGTATGTCTCAAATCACATACTTCTCTTAGTATACTAGAAGTTAGTATGCATCAGGATAGTGTACGTACTAACTAGTAACTAATCCTCCACAGATAGTACGTCTCAAATCACATACTTCTCTTAGTATACTAGAAGTTAGTATGCATCAGGATAGTGTACGTACTAACTAGTAACTAATCCTCCACAGATAGTATGTCTCAAATCACATACTTCTCTTAGTATACTAGAAGTTAGTATGCATCAGGATAGTGTACGTACTAACTAGTAACTAATCCTCCACAGATAGTATGTCTCAAATCACATACTTCTCCTAGTATACTAGAAGTTAGTATGCATCAGGATAGTGTACGTACTAACTAGTAACTAATCCTCCACAGATAGTATGTCTCAAATCAAACTCTGCTGCTACACACTAACAGGAAATGACGGGACAGCTTCTTCTTCTACTACTATTTAAGGATGATTTCAACCAGCTGTAGCAACACTAGCGCTTTACAACATCAACGTCACTAAGATGGAGTCGTTTAGTGTAGAAAGTGTCCATCAATCCATACTCAGTTTTGTGGATGTTTTAGTGTCAATCTAGTGTGTACTGAGCACTACATTCACATACTAAGAACTGAGACGCACTCATGCACTAAAAATACTAAGTCATGCAAGTATGTGATTTGAGAAACAGCTCTGGATGTAAAGCCTCCATTTGTTAAAAACCCTCTGGTCGTGACGCGAGCGCTCAGGTGTGTGATGATGTCATCGTGTTGCTTCGACGCCTTCATTAAAGGAATCGAAGCAGCAACGATTGAGCTGCAGAGAGAAGAAGAAGAAGAAGAAGAAGAAGAAGATAATGAAGAGATGATTACCTGTGTGCACGTCTGTGTGTGTGTGTGCGCGTCTGTGTGTGTGTGTCTGTGTGTGTGTGCGAGTGTGTGTGTGGTGTGTGTGTGCGGTGTGTGTGTGTGTGTTGTGGTGTGGAGTGTGTGTGTGTGTGTGTGTGTGTGTGTGTGTGTGTGTGTGTGTGTGTGTGTGTGTGTGTGTGTGTGTGTGTGTGTGTGTGTGTGTGTGTGTGTGCGTCTGTGTGTGTGCGAGTGTGTGTGTGTGTGTGTGTGTGTGTGTGTGTGTGTGTGTGTGTGTGTGTGTGTGTGTGTGTTTTGACCCTAATTTGGGGCGCACATTACTCGCCGTCCCACGTCGATGCTCGGGGAGATTTGTGAAGGTAATTATGAACAAAGTTGTTTCGCTGGTTAATGGAGTCGCGCTCGGATGAAGAACTTCTTCTCGTGATCCTTCAGAAACATCTTCCCAGGAAAACTCACAACAGAGAGAGTTGACGACACTTTTGTCTTTCACAGTGAAAGTTACAAAAAATGGTTGTAGTAATTATTCTTTTATTTTCTGCCGCTTTATCCCTTGTGGTAGTCTGGAGTCTATCCCAGTATCATAGGGCGAGAGGCAGGGGACACCCTGGACAGGACCCCAGTCTGTCACAGGACACACAAAGACACACTCAAGTTCTCAATCAACCTCTGTATGTTTTTGAAACAGAAAGGTCACAGGTCGGCTCGGCCTGGAAGTGAACCAGCAACATTTTGCTGTAAGGGAACCACTGCACCTAACTGTATCCTCTGGTCCTCAGTTGCAAATGCTTACATTCGTTTTCAAATCCAAAATATGTCCAAAGATCAACTTCAAAAGCTATCAAAATATAATTCAGTGGGCGGAGCTTTTGACAGAGAAAGCAGCTCATTGGTTGAGGTTCTAACTTGTGGTCCAATCAGCTGGAGCTTCACTAACATGGTTTTCTGTGAGTGTGTGAGTCAATAAAGTTGTTCATGGACTTTTATAATCCAGCGTTTCAGGTTCTGATGAGAATCAGTTCGAGACGTACAATCAAACGTCGTCTGCATAAAGAGACATTTTGTTGGTTTTCATTTAAACCCCGACACAAGTCGTCACGCATCGTCACATGTCGTCACATGTCGTCACGTGTCGTCACGCGTCGTCACATGTTGTCACATGTCGTCACATGTCGTCACGCGTCGTCACGTGTCGTCACGCGTCGTCACATGTCGTCACGTGTCGTCACATGTCGTCACATGTCGTCACACGTCGTCACGCATCGTCACATGTCGTCACACGTCGTCACGCATCGTCACATGTCGTCACGCGTCGTCACATGTCGTCACATGTCGTCACACGTCGTCACGCATCGTCACATGTCGTCACGCATCGTCAAATGTCGTCACACGCCGTCGTCACGCATCGTCGTCACGCGTCGTCACTTTCACGTCGTCACACGTCGTCACATGTCGTCACACGTCGGTCACACGTCGTCCACATGTCGTCACAGCGCCGCACGCGTCGTCACATGTCGTCCACGTCGTCGTCACGTCGTCGTCGTCACATGTCGCCACATGTCGTCACGCGTCGTCACGTGTCGTCACATCGTCACGGTCGTCACACGTCGTCACACGTCGTCACGCGTGTCGTCACACGTGTCGTCACACGTCGTCACATGTCGTCACGCATCGTCACATGTTGTCACGCGTCGTCACATGTCGTCACACGTCGTCACATGTCGTCACACGTCGTCACGCGTCGTCACACGTCGTCACACGTCGTCACATGTCGTCACACGTCGTCACATGTCGTCACGCGTCGTCACATGTCGTCACATGTCGTCACGCGTCGTCACACGTCGTCACGCGTCGTCACATGTCGTCACACGTCGTCACGCATCGTCACATGTTGTCACGCGTCGTCACATGTCGTCACACGTCGTCACACGTCGTCACATGTCGTCACACGTCGTCACACGTCGTCACACGTCGTCACACGTCGTCACATGTCGTCACGCGTCGTCACACGTCGTCACATGTCGTCACGCGTCGTCACATGTCGTCACACGTCGTCACACGTCGTCACATGTCGTCACGCGTCGTCACACGTCGTCACACGTCACATGTCCACCTACACGTCCGCCACATGTCGTCACACGCCGTCACGCCGCCACACGTCGCCACACGTCGCCACATGTCGCCACATGTCGTCACATGTCGTCACAGTCGCCACATGTCGCCACGCGTCGCCACACGCCGTCACATGTCGCCACGCGTCGTCACATGTCGTCACATGTGTCACGCGTCGCCGCACGTCGTCACATGTCGCCACGCGTCGTCACACGTCGCCACATGTCGTCACGCTGCCGTCACATGTCTGCGTCGTCACACGCCGTCACACGCCGACATGTCGCCACGCGCCGTCACATGTCGTCACATGTCGTCACGCGTCGTCGTCACGCGTCGTCACACGTCGTCACATGTCGTCACGCGTCGTCACATGTCGTCACACGTCGTCACACGTCGTCACACGTCGTCACACGTCGTCACATGTCGTCACGCGTCACGTCACATGTCGCCACGCTGCCGTCACATGTCGTCACATGTCGTCACATGTCGTCACATGTCGTCACATGTCGTCACATGTCGTCCCATGTCGTCACATGTCGTCACATGTCGGTCACGCTGTCGTCACGCGTCGTCACACGTCGTCACATGTCGTCACGCGTCGTCACGCATCGTCACATGTCAGCACACGTCGTCAGACGTCGTCACGCATCATCACGCGTCGTCATGCGTCGTCACATGTCGTCACATGTCGTCACGTGTCGTCACACGTCGTCACATGTCGCCACCATGTCGTCACGCGTCGGTCAGACGTCGTCACATGTCGTCACACTGTCGTCAGGACGTCGTCCACGCGTCACGCGTCACATGTCGCCGTCACGCCACACGCGTCACATGTCGTCACACGTCCTCACATGTCGTCACGCGTCGTCACGCGTCGTCACACGTCGTCATATGTCGTCACACGTCGTCACGCATCATCACGCGTCGTCACATGTCGTCACACGTCGTCACGCATCATCACGCGTCGTCACGTGTCGTCACGCGTCGTCACGCATCATCACGCGTCGTCACACGTCGTCACATGTCATGCCATGTTGTCATCCTGCCGTCTGAGCTCCTCTGTGGAGATGCTGAACCATCATCTTCTCACCACCGCCATCATGTTCAGATGCTGCTGCACATCTGGACCGGAACCACGTGACCCACAGAACCTCAGCATCAATTATTAAGACAACATGAATATTCACTGTGTTTACTCCAGTCCTTCACTTAACCCGCAGCTATTCTGAGCGTCCTGCAGGTCCATGTGTCAGAGGAACATGTGGAGAGACTCTCCTGGTGTTCGTGGGCAGCAGACGTGAAGCAGCGGCGCTGAATAACAAGCAGACTAAACAGCAGCACATTAAGTCCAGGCACGACCCAGACGCGCAGGTGAGTCTTGTGCTGTGTGTTGTGCACACGAGCTCAACATCGCGGTCAGCGAGTCGTCGGACCAGAACCAACGGATGAAAATGTTACGACGACAAACAGCGACAACTTGACGAGACACACGTGGTTGAATAATGTTGAGATAAGACGAGTTTCGTCACGACTTCCTGCTGTTAATGTTATATTTATAGAGATTTTTCTTTATGTTGTTAGTGTTTTAAATCACATTTATATTGGAAATAATATTTAATTCATCTAATCTGTTTTACATTCTCTATCTTATTAAAAGCATATTTTATATGTTTATAATACTAGTATAATATTGAATATATATCTGTATTTAGCTTCTATCATAGTTATATTTATATCATATTTAATAAAGATTTTCTTTTAGATTTAAAAATCAAATCAACATCATATTTAATATTTGTTTACCTTTAGTTATTATCAGTATATTATCATCGGGCTTAATATCTGTTTTTATAACTCATTTATATCCTGTTTAATCTTAAATATTTCAAAGTTTACAGTTTAAATACATACAATTTTATATTATTGTTTTTATTTATCATTTATATCATAATAATACAATGTTGTGATTGTGCTTCTTTGTTCTTGATGACATTTTCTGTCGTATTTAATGTCAAATACACATTTTCTCTCAATAAAAATAATATTATTATTTAATATTAAATATTATTATTTTCTATTAGTATTTTTGTATATGTATTTTTACTAACATAGCCGAGGAGCTGCCAACATAGCTAAGAAGCCGCTAACAATGCGGAGGAGCTGGTCACATAGCGGAGGAGCCGCTAACATAGCGGAGGAGCCGCTAACATAGCGTAGGAGCCGCTAACATAGCGGAGGAGCCGCTAACATAGCGTAGGAGCCGCTAACATAGCGGAGGAGCCGCTAACATAGCGTAGGAGCCGCTAACATAGCGAGAAGAATAGAGAGGAGCCGCTAACATAGCGGAGGAGCCGCTAACATAGTGTAGGAGCCGCTAACATAGCGGAAGAGTCGCTAACAAAGCCGTGGAGCCGCTAACATAGCCTAGGAGCCGCTAATATAGCAGAAGAGTCGCTAACATAGAGTAGGAGCCGCTAACATAGCAGAAGAGTCGCTAACATAGAGTAGGAGCCGCTAACATAGCCGAGGAGCCGCTAACATAGCGGAAGAGTCGCTAACAAAGCCGTGGAGCCGCTAACATAGCCTAGGAGCCGCTAATATAGCAGAAGAGTCGCTAACATAGAGTAGGAGCCGCTAACATAGCGGAAGAGTCGCTAACAAAGCCGTGGAGCCGCTAACATAGCCTAGGAGCCGCTAATATAGCAGAAGAGTCGCTAACATAGAGTAGGAGCCGCTAACATAGCAGAAGAGTCGCTAACATGGAGTAGGAGCCGCTAACATAACATAGCCCGCTAACATAGCGAGCCGCTAATATAGCAGAAGAGTCGCTAACATAGAGTAGGAGCCGCTAACATAGCAGAAGAGTCGCTAACATAGAGTAGGAGCCGCTAACATAGCCGAGGAGCCGCTAACATAGCGCAGGAGCCGCTAACATAGCGGAGGAGCCGCTAACATAGCGGAAGAGCCGCTAACATAGGACCGCTAACATAGCCGAGGAGCCGCTAATATAGCGGAAGAGCCGCTAACATAGAGCAGGAGCCGCTAAATAGCACAAGAGTCAGCGGAGGAGCCGCTAACATAGCAGAAGGAGCTCGCTAACATAGAGTAGAGCCGCTAACATAGCAGAAGAGCCGCTAACATAGAGCAGGAGCCGCTAACATAGCGGAAGAGCCGCTAACATAGCAAGAGCGCTAACATAGGAACAAGAGCCGCTAACATAGCGGAGGAGCCGCTAACATAGCGCAGGAGCCGCTAACATAGCGGAGGAGCCGCTAACATAGCGGAAGAGCCGCTAACATAGCGCAGGAGCCGCTAACATAGCGGAAGAGCCGCTAACATAGCGCAGGAGCCGCTAACATAGCGGAGGAGCCGCTAACATAGCGCAGGAGCCGCTAACATAGCAGAAGAGCCGCTAACACAGCGTAGGAGCCGCTAACATAGCCGTGGTGTCGGATGTAAACAGGTTTTATCGTCTTCGTTCAAGGTGAGTCTCGGGGTCACGAGCGCAACAATCTCTTCTGTCAACGAGTGATTTCATATCGTTCATTTCACGGTTATCTTCGTCGTCATGGCAACAGGGTTACGCTGATAGCGGCGAACACACGATGCATCAGAGGGCACCACGGTACCACTTCAGGCTGCTGTTGTCATGGTTACCAGCCAGAGGACCAGCAGAGAAACACAAACCATGACAGCACCAGTCGTCCATCACAGCAGGTCACATGACACCATACAACATCCAATCAAAGAAGCTCATATGATGTATAATCAATATAATAATATTCATATTTTCTAATACATCAGTCACTTCCTCTGAAGGATCAATAATTATACGATTATTACACAATATTTACATCTTTTATCTACAACTTGAATCATTGAATAATTGTATTAAAGTAGAAACAATATGTATTTGTAATTTGATAGTAAAAATACAAATACAAGGTAATAGTTATTGAAAATATTTAAAAAATGTATATCATTAATAAAAAAAAAAAGTTTGCTATTAGAATACATTATTATTATGATTATTAATGATACATTATAATAAATAAACACAGTTACATCAGAAGTTTGTAAAAATAATGCAATAGTTCAATGAAATATAATAATATGACAGATTAATTAAAAACATGTGACTAAATATAATTTAATAATTGTGACGTAAACATGTTTGTTTAATAATTTACACAGAAAGATCAAATAAAAATCATGTAGAAGTTTTAGTTTATTTCAGTTTCATGATGAAAAAACTGAACCAACAAGAGGATAAACTACGGCGTCAGTTGTTCATATCTGCAGGTAGAGGGCGCTAGAGCTCACTTACAGTCATGTCTGTTAGACTCTGCAATTCAGCACGCACACACACGCACGCACGCACGCACACACACACACACAGACACAGACACACAGACACACACACACACACACACACACACACACACACACACACACACACACACACACACACACACACACACCACCCCCACACACACCCCCACACACACCCCCACACACCCCCACACACACACACCCCCACACACACAACCCCCACACACACCCCCCACACACACACACACACGCAGCACAAACCAGCAGCGAGTGAACAAGAAAGACTCACCTGAGCAGGTGAACAACAGGAGCAGCAGGTGAACATGTGCAGGAGAGAGAGATGAGTCATTAGAAAAAAAAAAAAAAAAAAACAAAAAAAAAAAAAAACAAAAAAAAACCAAGGTTAATGTTCTAAGAGCAACAGCAGGAGGTTTAAGATCCGTGAGTCAGACATGGATTATAAGAGTCGAGTCAGTGGATTATCCAAGAGTCGAGTCACGGTGGATTATAAGAGTCGAGTCAGTGGATTATAAGAGTCGAGTCAGTGGATTATAAGAGTCGAGTCAGTGGATTATAAGAGTCGAGTCAGTGGATTATAAGAGTCGAGTCAGTGGAATATAAAAAATAAGTCAGTGGATTATAAGAGTCGAGTCAGTGGATTATAAGAGTCGAGTCAGTGGATTATAAGAGTCGAGTCAGTGGATTATAAGCTTGAGTCGAGTCAGTGGATTATAAGAGTCGAGTCAGTGGATTATAAGAGTCGAGTCAGTGGATTATAAGAGTCGAGTCAGTGGATTATAAGAGTCGAGTCAGTGGATTATAAGAGTCGAGTCAGTGGATTATAAGAGTCGAGTCAGTGGATTATAAAATAGTAGAGTTATTCCGAATCAGTGGATTATAAGAGTCGAGTCAGTGGATTATAAGAGTCGAGTCAGTGGATTATAAGAGTCGAGTCAGTGGATTATAAGAGTCGAGTCAGTGGATTATAAGAGTCGAGTCAGTGGATTATAAGAGTCGAGTCAGTGGATTATAAGAGTCGAGTCAGTGGATTATAAGAGTCGAGTCAGTGGATTATAAGAGTCGAGTCAGTGGATTATAAGAGTCGAGTCAGTGGATTATAAGAGTCGAGTCAGTGAATTATAAGAGTCGAGTCAGTGGATTATAAGAGTCGAGTCAGTGGATTATAAGAGTCGAGTCAGTGGATTATAAGAGTCGAGTCAGTGGATTATAAGAGTCGAGTCAGTGGATTATAAGAGTCGAGTCAGTGGATTATAAGAGTCGAGTCAGTGGATTATAAGAGTCGAGTCAGTGGATTATAAGAGTCGAGTCAGTGGATTATAAGAGTCGAGCAGTCAGTGGATTATAAGAGTCGAGTCTAAAAAATCGAGTCAGTGAATTATAAGAGTCGAGTCAGTGGATTATAAGAGTCGAGTCAGTGGATTATAAGAGTCGAGTCAGTGGATTATAAGAGTCGAGTCAGTGAATTATAAGAGTCGAGTCAGTGGATTATAAGAGTCGAGTCAGTGGATTATAAGAGTCGAGTCATGGTTATAGAGTCGAGTCAGTGGATTATAAGAGTCGAGTCAGTGGATTATAAGAGTCGAGTCAGTGGATTATAAGAGTCGAGTCAGTGGATTATAAGAGTCGAGTCAGTGGATTATAAGAGTCGAGTCAGTGGATTATAAGAGTCGAGTCAGTGGATTATAAGAGTCGAGTCCTAGCCTGGATTATAAGAGTCGAGTCAGTGGATTATAAGAGTCGAGTCAGTGGATTATAAGAGTCGAGTCAGTGGATTATAAGAGTCGAGTCAGTGGATTATAAGAGTCGAGTCAGTGGATTATAAGAGTCGAGTCAGTGGATTATAAGAGTCGAGTCAGTGGATTATAAGAGTCGAGTCAGTGGATTATAAGAGTCGAGTCAGTGGATTATAAAAGAGTCGAGTCAGTGGATTATAAGAGTCGAGTCAGTGGATTATAAGAGTCGAGTCAGTGGATTATAAGAGTCGAGTCAGTGGATTATAAGAGTCGAGTCAGTGGATTATAAGAGTCGAGTCAGTGGATTATAAGAATGGATTGACAAGAGTCGAGTCAGTGGATTGATAAGAGCTAGTCAGTGGATTGGATAAGAGCTCTTTGAGTCAGTGGATTATAAGACATGAGCTAGTTTTGATTGAGATGAGCTAGTGTTGATTGACATGAGCTAGTGTTGATTGACATGAGCTAGTGTTGATTGACATGAGCTAGTGTTGATTGACATGAGCTAGTGTTGATTGACATGAGCTAGTGTTGATTGACATGAGCTAGTGTTGATTGACACGTTACTTTGATAGTTTGAACTTCAAATGTTCAAATGTTTGTTTTAAAGTATCCAGTCGATAACAGCAGGTTCAGTTCAGTCGTGGAGCTGCAGCGCCCTCTCGTGGAGACGTGGCGTCATCTCACACTGCAGCTTGAGCTCGTGCTCTGACGTCACAGAAACAAAGTCTGACTCGTGAGACTCGTTTCTTGAGACGTGACGTCACATCGACGCCTGGATTGATCAGATAAATCATGTTTTTCTTCATGTATTCACTCGACTATTATACTTGACAGCAGAGGTTTGAGGAAGTATTAATACTTTCAACGGATTTCATTCTTTCAAATCATATACTTTGTTGTTTCATTTTATCTCGGATTGTATTTTTTAAATGAACATGCAAACATTGACAGTGTTTTTAATTTTTGTGTAGCAATTAAACTTTAGTCATTACTTCCTCCACAGCTTAAGGAAGAATCCAGATAGATCCCGGTGATGACTGAGGACGAGAGGATACAGTGACTCCAGCAGCTTTTAAAGCTGATGTTTAGACATATTTTAGTTTTATATATTCAACTAAAATATAAAACAATCATAAGATGTCACAATTTTTTTTTCTACAACAGGCACATTTATTGAAATATATCATGAGCTAAATATGTCGTATCTTGAGCTAAATATGTCGTATCTTGAGCTAAATATGTCGTATCATGAGCTAAATATGTCGCATCGTGAGCTAAACATTGTATCATGAGCTGAATATGTCGTATCGTGAGCTAAATATGTCGTATCATGAGCTAAATATGTCGTATCATGAGCTAAATATGTCGTATCATGAGCTAAATATGTCGTATCATGAGCTAAATATGTCGTATCATGAGCTAAATATGTCTTATGGCTAAATTCGTATCATGAGCTAAATATGTCGTATCATGAGCTAAATATGTCGTATCTTGAGCTAAATATGTCTATCATGAGCTAAATATTGTATCTTGAGCTAAATATGTCGTATCATGAGCTAAATATTATCATGGCTATCGTGAGCTAAATATGTCGTATCGTGAGCTAAATATGTCGTATCATGAGCTAAATATGTCGTATCTTGAGCTAAATATATCGTATCATGAGCTAAATATATCTTATCGTGAGCTAAATATATCGTATCTTGAGCTAAATATATCGTATCATGAGCTAAATATATTGTATCATGAGCTAAATATATCGTATCGTGAGCTAAATATATCGTATCTTGAGCTAAATATATCGTATCTTGAGCTAAATATATTGTATCATGACCTAAATATATCTTATAGTGAGCTAAATATGTCGTATCATGAGCTAAATATGTCGTATCTTGAGCTAAATATATCGTATCTTGAGCTAAATATATCGTATCGTGAGCTAAATATATTGTATCGTGAGCTAAATATATTGTATCGTGAGCTAAATATATCGTATCGTGAGCTAAATATGTCGTATCATGAGCTAAATATGTCGTATCATGAGCTAAATATGTCGTATCATGAGCTAAATATGTCGTATCATGAGCTAAATATGTCGTATCGTGAGCTAAATATGTCCTATCGTGAGCTAAAGATATCGTATCGTGAGCTAAATATATCGTATCGTGAGCTAAATATACGTCGTATTATGAGCTAAATATATTGTATCGTGAGCTAAATATATTCTATAATGAGTTAAATATATTGCATTGTAAGGTAAATATATTGTATCATGAACTCAATATATTGTATCGTGAGCTAAATATATGTCGTATCAGGAGGTTTGTGTGTCGCTAAAGCCATAAACAACCTCAGAGTAACAAACATGTGGAGGATGAAAGGGTCAAGTCTGGATCCTCCTCTCCGAGTCTGAAGAGCTGCAGCAGAGCGCACTGGTGATTATGGCTGGCAATTACAACACGAGTGGAAAAAGTAGAAAAGCTCAGTGAGCTCCAGTGAACGCTGGGATCAGACAGTTTTCCTCGATTGCACGTAGAGATGAAAGCGGTTGATGGTTTCAATCTGCTGCCGTCAAACCTACAGGACTCAGAGCCACCATGAAGAGGACCTCTTTGAAGAACCGACGACAAGATTAGAAGCTCCTCTAATGAGCAGCTCCAGTGGAGATAAACAAACACAGATTTGAATCTGGTTTACGAGCGAGAAGAACCCAAGAAAGATCCGGTTCTGAGAGAATCAAGTTCGTATCAAAGATGTTCAAGACTTTTATTCTCTCCTTCCATGAGAAGCTGGCGAGACAATAAACAACTTGTCAGAGAGTTTTCTCAGAGGTGTGACCATGACGACGATGACGACGATGATGAAGATGACGATGATGACGATGATGAAGATGACGAAGATGATGATGATGACGATGATGAAGATGATGACGAAGATGACGATGACGACGATGATGACGACGATCACGACGATGACGACATCTTCAATATCTCCAGAGAAAGCACCTGACGTGGACGAGGAACATGGTCTGATCTCCCATGAGCTTCACAGTGTAACTACTGTAGCCATGAGTCACAAACATAAATCCACTGGTGGAGCAACATCCACAGCGGGGTGTGTGGTCCAAGAGCCGCACACACACACACACACACACACACACACACACACACACAAACAAACACACACACACAAACACACATCTGAGGAGGGGGCGGAGCTTCTGTGGACCAGGAAGTTTCTGCAGCCAAGATGTATGTTCGTTTAGAGAAGTTGCTGCATCAGCAAAACGTGACCATTAGTTAGAAGAAGGATTGGAAATAAATGTGTAGATTAATTCATCTGTGAGTGTACTGTGTGTGTGTGTGTGTGTGTGTGTGTGTGTGTGTGTGTGTGTGTGTGTGTGTGTGTGTCTTGAACGCACCACAGCAATCCAGAGGTCATTGAACGCATCATAAATGTGTCAAATATTAGTTTTTTATCCATTTTAAAGAAGTTATAACATTCAATTATACCACCTACCACAACAACAAATGTCCTTCTAATCCCTTACTCGGACAGACCTACAGACACTGTTCACAGACTGTAGCTACAGCATCACGTTCTACAAACATCAGCAGGAGAAGCTGTGGTCGAACCACGACTGTGTCCATGAGGTCGTGAGCAGCAGCAGCTGAAGTGACGCCATCATGTGATACCATCATGTGATACCATCATGTGATACCATCATGTGACACATCATGTGACACATCATGTGATACCATCATGTGACACATCATGTGATACCATCATGTGATACCATCATGTGACACATCATGTGATACCATCATGTGACACATCATGTGACACATCATGTGATACCATCATGTGACACATCATGTGATACCATCATGTGACACCATCATGTGATACCATCATGTGACACATCATGTGATACCATCATGTGACACCATCATGTGATACCATCATGTGATACCATCATGTGACACATCATGTGACACATCATGTGATACCATCATGTGACACATCATGTGATACCATCATGTGATACCATCATGTGACACATCATGTGATACCATCATGTGACACATCATGTGATACCATCATGTGACACATCATGTGACACATCATGTGATACCATCATGTGACACATCATGTGACACATCATGTGACACATCATGTGATACCATCATGTGACACATCATGTGATACCATCATGTGATACCATCATGTGATACCATCATGTGACACATCATGTGATACCATCATGTGACACATCATGTGACACATCATGTGATACCATCATGTGATACCATCATGTGATACCATCATGTGATACCATCATGTGATACCATCATGTGATACCATCATGTGATACCATCATGTGATACCATCATGTGACACCATCATGTGATACCATCATGTGACACATCATGTGATACCATCATGTGACACATCATGTGATACCATCATGTGACACATCATGTGACACATCATGTGACACATCATGTGATACCATCATGTGACACATCATGTGATACCATCATGTGACACATCATGTGATACCATCATGTGACACATCATGTGACACATCATGTGATACCATCATGTGACACATCATGTGACACATCATGTGATACCATCATGTGACACATCATGTGATACCATCATGTGACACATCATGTGATACCATCATGTGACACATCATGTGACACATCATGTGACACATCATGTGATACCATCATGTGATACCATCATGTGACACATCATGTGATACCATCATGTGACACATCATGTGACACATCATGTGATACCATCATGTGACACATCATGTGACACATCATGTGATACCATCATGTGACACATCATGTGACACATCATGTGATACCATCATGTGACACATCATGTGACACATCATGTGACACCATCATGTGACACCATCATGTGACACCATCATGTGATACCATCATGTGACACATCATGTGAAACCATCATGTGATACCATCATGTGATACCATCATGTGAAACCATCATGTGATACCATCATGTGATACCATCATGTGAAACCATCATGTGACACATCATGTGACACATCATGTGACACATCATGTGACACATCATGTGATACCATCATGTGACACATCATGTGATACCATCATGTGACACATCATGTGACACATCATGTGATACCATCATGTGACACATCATGTGATACCATCATGTGACACATCATGTGATACCATCATGTGACACATCATGTGATACCATCATGTGACACATCATGTGAGACCATCATGTGATACCATCATGTGACACATCATGTGATACCATCACGTGACACATCATGTGATACCATCATGTGATACCATCATGTGACACATCATGTGATACCATCATGTGATACCATCATGTGACACATCATGTGATACCATCATGTGATACATCATGTGACACATCATGTGATACCATCATGTGATACCATCATGTGACACATCATGTGATACCATCATGTGATACCATCATGTGATACCATCATGTGATACCATCATGTGATACCATCATGTGATACCATCATGTGATACCATCATGTGACACATCATGTGATACCATCATGTGATACCATCATGTGATACCATCATGTGATACATCATGTGATACCATCATGTGATACCATCATGTGATACCATCATGTGATACCATCATGTGACACCTCATGTGATACCATCATGTGATACCATCATGTGACACCATCATGTGATACCATCATGTGACACATCATGTGACACCATCATGTGATACCATCATGTGATACCATCATGTGATACCATCATGTGATACCATCATGTGATACCATCATGTGACACCATCATGTGATACCATCATGTGACACATCATGTGACACCATCATGTGATACCATCATGTGATACCATCATGTGCCACCTCATGTGACACCATCATGTGATACCATCATGTGATACCATCATGTGATACCATCATGTGACACCATCATGTGATACCATCATGTGATACCATCATGTGATACATCATGTGATACCATCATGTGATACCATCATGTGATACCATCATGTGACACCATCATGTGATACCATCATGTGACACATCATGTGACACCATCATGTGATACCATCATGTGATACCATCATGTGCCACCTCATGTGACACCATCATGTGATACCATCATGTGATACCATCATGTGATACCATCATGTGACACATCATGTGACACCATCATGTGATACCATCATGTGATACCATCATGTGACACCATCATGTGATACATCATGTGATACCATCATGTGATACAATCATGTGATACTATCATGTGACACCTCATGTGATACCATCATGTGATACATCATGTGATACCATCATGTGATACCATCATGTGATACCATCATGTGATACAACCATGTGACACCTCATGTGATACCATCATGTGATACTATCATGTGACACCTCATGTGATACCATCATGTGACACCTCATGTGATACCATCATGTGATACCATCATGTGACACATCATGTGATACCATCATGTGACACCTCATGTGATACCATCATGTGATACCATCATGTGACACATCATGTGATACCATCATGTGACACATCATGTGATACCATCATGTGATACCATCATGTGACACATCATGTGATACCATCATGTGACACCTCATGTGATACCATCATGTGACACCTCATGTGATACCATCATGTGATACCATCATGTGACACATCATGTGATACCATCATGTGACACATCATGTGATACCATCATGTGACACATCATGTGATACCATCATGTGACACCATCATGTGACACCTCATGTGACACCATCATGTGACACATCATGTGACAGATCATGTGATACCATCATGTGACACCATCATGTGATACCATCATGTGATACCATCATGTGATACCATCATGTGATACCATCATGTGACACACCATGTGACACCATCATGTGACACCTCATGTGACACCATCATGTGACACATCATGTGACACATCATGTGATACCATCATGTGATACCATCATGTGACACCATCATGTGACACATCATGTGATACCATCATGTGACATATCATGTGATACCATCATGTGACACATCATGTGATACCATCATGTGATACCATCATGTGATACCATCATGTGACACCTCATGTGATACCATCATGTGATACCATCATGTGACACCATCATGTGACACCATCATGTGATACCATCATGTGACACATCATGTGATACCATCATGTGATACCATCATGTGACACCATCATGTGATACCATCATGTGATACCATCATGTGATACCATCATGTGATACCATCATGTGACACCATCATGTGACACCATCATGTGACACCATCATGTGATACCATCATGTGATACCATCATGTGATACCATCATGTGATACCATCATGTGACACCATCATGTGACACCATCATGTGATACCATCATGTGATACCATCATGTGATACCATCATGTGACACCATCATGTGACACCATCATGTGATACCATCATGTGACACATCATGTGATACCATCATGTGACACCATCATGTGATACCATTATGTGACACCATCATGTGATACCATCATGTGACACATCATGTGATACCATCATGTGACACCATCATGTGATACCATCATGTGACACATCATGTGATACCATCATGTGACACATCATGTGACACCATCATGTGACACCATCATGTGATACCATCATGTGACACATCATGTGATACCATCATGTGACACCATCATGTGATACCATCATGTGACACCATCATGTGACACCATCATGTGACACCATCATGTGATACCATCATGTGACACCATCATGTGATACCATCATGTGACACATCATGTGACACCATCATGTGATACCATCATGTGACACATCATGTGACACCATCATGTGACACCATCATGTGATACCATCATGTGATACCATCATGTGACACCATCATGTGATACCATCATGTGACACATCATGTGATACCATCATGTGACACCATCATGTGACACCATCATGTGATACCATCATGTGATACCATCATGTGACACCATCATGTGATACCATCATGTGACACCATCATGTGATACCATCATGTGACACCATCATGTGACACATCATGTGACACCATCATGTGACACCATCATGTGATACCATCATGTGACACATCATGTGATACCATCATGTGACACCATCATGTGACACCATCATGTGACACCATCATGTGACACCATCATGTGATACCATCATGTGACACATCATGTGACACATCAGACGCTAACATGGACGTGAGTTTAACCTCCATCAATAATTCGCAACTGTGAAAACATGTAGAAGATCTTCATGTTCTCACAGCAGGTGATGCTTTAGAAACCATCGTCAATATTTCATGAACAAGATGAAGAGAACGAGACTCTCAGAGTAATACTGCTGAGACTCTCAGAGTAATACTGCTTAGACTCTCAGAGTAATACTGCTGAGACTCTCAGAATAATACTGCCGCCTAATGTCGGCCATAATGAAGTCGGTCTACAAAAATACATTTTTGTCTGGTAACTTCTTGAAGGGCTTTACTGTGATGGGATTAGGTTGGCGTCAGAACCCTGTGGTTATACAGCGCTACTGCGGTAGAAAGAGCTAAACTGCTTGAACGATGAACTCTTCCTGACATGTTTACAAATAACTCTACACTGAAGAAAACCTGAAGACTTTTTGCTTGAAAGAGATTTTTTTCTCTCTCAGGTCTTTTCAGCCTCACTCAGCAGATTTGAAGAAAAACTGATTCATTACTCGAGTGTGTGGTCGTTCACTGCAGCAACACACACCCGCATTAACACACATCCCTTTAAGCCCGGATCATTTCAATTAGCCGTGGAGGGACCGACAAAATCCCTTTAGTGTGTGATAAAGTGTGCCAATGTGTGTGTGTGTGTGTGTGTGTGTGTGTGTGTGTGTGTGTGTGTGTGTGTGTGTGTGTGTGTGCGTGTGTGTGCTGGGGGCGACCGGGGGGGCCGGACTACACACTGGTCATCCCTTTAAAGGCTTTAGAATCTCTGGACCAGGACCAGGAGGAATGTTTCATGTGTGTGTGTCTCAAGAGACAAACAGTGGATTGTGTATCTGGTTCGACAACACACAGGTCACAGAGACACAAACCTCTTCCTGCATGAGGCAGCACTTTACTGTCTTTGTGTTGGTGTGTGTCGACGGTGCAGGTGTGTGTCGACGGTGCAGGTGTGTGTCGACGGTGCAGGTGTGTGTCGACGGTGCAGGTGTGTGTCGACGGTGCAAGTGTGTGTCGACGGTGCAGGTGTGTGTCGACGGTGCAGGTGTGTGTCGACGGTGCAAGTGTGTGTCGACGGTGCAGGTGTGTGTCGACGGTGCAGGTGTGTGTCGACGGTGCAGGTGTGTGTCGACGGTGCAGGTGTGTGTCGACGGTGCAAGTGTGTGTCGACAGAGCAAGTGTGCGACTGTGTGACAAATGTTCGTCTCCTTGAGCAACGTCCAGAGATTTCATTTAGAAAAAGTCGCACAACAACAGCCGACCTCTCAGTGACTTCACTTCTACACACTTCTACACACTTCTACACACTTCTACACACTTCTACACACTTCTACACACTTCTACACAAAGAGAAAGTGTCGGATCAGAAGCGTCTCCACAAAAACTGTCGAATTTATCTTCAGGAAAATGTTTTGGTAAAAATGAAGATTTGACATTTTTACAGAACTTGAGTAAAGACTAAAGTACTGTCAACAATACTACTGCAACTACACTACTTTAACTTCAGAGTTTTCTATGTGAACTGAATGGAATCTTCGTTTTCAAATCAACTTGTTAAAGTGAATTAAAACCCATTTA
This sequence comes from Callionymus lyra, assembly GCA_016630915.1. NCBI lineage: Eukaryota > Metazoa > Chordata > Actinopteri > Syngnathiformes > Callionymidae > Callionymus > Callionymus lyra. The sequence continues at coordinate 33,502,862 of JACEEU010000686.1, forward strand.
GAATATTTTACACTAAAATATAAACCTTCGAGATTGAACGATTATTGAAAAAAATGTAATTGCGATTATTTTCCGAAATATTGCGATTATTTTTTCAACGTCCTCTTTTTTACGCATTTTATTGAATCTAATTTAATAAATGA